>SKCR01022798.1:0-111149 GCA_019454045.1 Zanthoxylum bungeanum
GTAGATGACTATACTAGAATTACTGATGTGGAAGCTGACTATACCGGAAAAGTTGACGTGTGTGATGAATGTATCGAATTTGCTTATGTTGCAGATGATTGTGCTGCCGACTATATTGGAATGGTGATGTGGCCGATGAATGTGTCGTTGACTGTACCGGATCTATTGATATGGCTGACATGTATGTTTTCTTCAACCTCTAGAGCGCATACGACGCGTGGTGCCCGTGATGGAGTGTGGGCAAGCTACTACACTGCGCGTACGATGCGTGAGGTTGTCTCCGATCTCAATTTGATCGCCGAAAATTACCACCGTGCCCATTCCGATCTCCATTCTTTGGTTTTACGACCTCAATGTATAACCAAAATTACTGATACTATTTGTTGTGATTCTTTGATCACTGAAGGGTGTGTATGAGGAGAAACTGAATTCTATTACACTAAGAACATAATTTACAAGTGTTTGAAACTTTACAAAAAATCTCACTCTAAGTTTTTTTGTCTTGAAGCTTAATATTTTGGGATGGTTTGAGCTCTCAAATGAGCTCCTTATTTATAGTAAAATTATGGCTCAAATTTTCAACAAAGGAATAATTTCCCTCATAAAGTTCTTTTGGCCATTTTTGGTGGTTGCACCAAACTTCTGAAAATGGTGGCAATAGTCGGGATCAATCTTTGACAATTGATGAACAAAGATTGATGGCGATCAACTGGTTCCTTCATTTCTTTGCTTCTTTTGATGGCCCCAATTTTAATTTAAATCGGAGGTTTTCATGTTTTTTCCATTTAAAAAGTTTTCCTACCAAATATATATAATTAGACAGAATTATTTTTTAAATAGAGTTTTTTTTTTCAAATTCAGCCCAGATTTATTTTTTTACCGGGCTGGGCCGGGATAAATTTGACACCCCCAATAGTTTCTTGTTATACCGGAGATATTTATAAACATGGAGCAGATATGAGAAGAGATTCCACTATCGATGAGAAGATGGCAACTAAGAAGTCGGCGAAAATTTATCTACACCAGGTTATATCTAGTTCCAAAACTAGTGCCTCAACAGGATCAAGCATGAAGATAACCATGGAAGATAGACCCGGTCACGGTTCCGGTTCGAAACTGAAATCAAACCTGAACCGAATAGGTTGGAACCGACCGTTCTGATTCCGGAATCGGAACTGAAACTGGTTTTGTTTGGTTTGGTTAGGGTTCGACCCTAGCCGAACCGAACGGAACCAGATGGTTCCAATAGTTCGAACCGGAACCGGATGGTTCCAACGGTTCGGAACTACGGTTCCAACCTGAACCATACGGCTCCCTGCCCTAAAAATAAAAAATAAAAATAAAATCTATTTACTAAATTACCCTTAATGACATTAATAAAACAGCTAGTGTTAGGGGCAATTTAGGTATCACAAAAATAATCCAAAAATGTATAAATATGGGTCATTCTTCATTTTTTAACACACTAATTCTCAATTCTTTCAATTTCTTTAATTCTTTCATTCTCAATTCTCTCATCTTCAATTTTTCATATTGAATAAAATTTACAATTCTTCATTATCAACAAAAATGGCAAGATCATCTGAGAACACCATGTCTACTGTGCCAACCCAAGAGAGCGGCCAAAGTATCGGTACAAGGAGAAAAGAAATTATGTCTCGATCTTCCGATATTTTCAAAATTCATTTTCATTTAGTCGAGACTGAAAATGAAGGTCCACGAGCAATATGCAACTATTGTGGTGTATCTTACAAATTTACTGGCGGCTATTGCAATATGAACAAGCACTTGGATAGACATCATGCTGCTGAAATTGGACTTGATACAACACAAACTCAAATGGGCAGATACATTTCATCTAGTAAAGGTACGAGTTCTTTAGATTTATTTAAATATTCTGATGCCAAAAATAGAGAAGAATTTGCTAAATTTATTTGTATGGCACATATTTCTTTAAGTTTTGGTGAAAAAATTGATTTTACTAATTATGTTCGAAATGCTTTAAATCATGTTACCTGTAAAATGACTAGAAATACAACAAAAATATCAACATTTTAAATTATACAAAGATGATAAAATTATTTTAAATGAAATATTTAAATATATTAAAGGTCGTCTTTCTATTTGTTCTGATATTTTAAGTGATCATTGGCAAACACACTCATACATGGTGTGATTTGTCATTGGATTGATACATCTGGAATATGCAAAAATGGCTTATCGAATTTAGAGTTTTTGATAAGCAACATACTGTACAAAATATTTATAAAATGATTAAAGTAATTTTTTATGAATATGATTTATTAGTAAAATTTTAACAATTAGTTTTGACAATGGTTATGCAAATATTGCATCAATTAGAGATTTAAAAGAAATATGCCAACCAAATTTGGGAGGTCGATTTTTTCACGTTCGTTGCACATGTCATGTCTCACATGCCATGTCCTTAATTTATGTGTTAAAGATGGTCTGACTTTTTTAGTACATCACATTAATCATATTAAGATTGCACTTAATTGTATTTGGTCATATTCTCAAGTTAGGAGAGAATGGGCCAAGTTTTGTAAATTAAATGGTGTTAAATCAGTAAAATTTTCACGAGATGTTCCAACTCGTTGGAATTCAACTTATTTTCTTTTAACTCAAGTTTTCCAATATAAATATGTATTATGTAGTTGTTCCTAACATGTTCAACATATAACAGTTTTGCCTAGTCAATGGGATATTTATGAAAAAAATTAGAACTTTTAAAAGTTATTAATAATGCTACAAATATTTTTAGCTGAGATTATTATCCTACAATAAATTTATTTCTTGTTGAATGTTTGAATATTGTTGGTACTCTATATGAGAATGCTGAAAGTTCTGATGTTAATAATATTGTTTTAATTGAAGCTATTACTGTTATGAAGAGAAAATGATTAATTTATTTTAAAGACATTCAATTACTTTATCTTATTGCCATAGTTTTTTTATCCTAGATTTAAATTAGAAGGTTAAATAGTGTCTTACTAACTTACTATACATATTTAGGAATAGCTGATGAAATTAATATTATAAAATAATAATAACTAAAAATTGATTTAATATATATATTTAATGATTATGTTAGAAGATTTAACTTGCAATCATTAGGACAATCTAGTAGCGAACCCGTAATACATTCAAGACTTAGCGTAGTTGAACGTTGGTTACTACAATGAAATAAAAATATAGGGATAACACGACTAACAACTCGAAATTAGATAATTATTTATCTACCAATTTCGAGTTTCCTCCTGAAGTTAAGTGCGTAAAAATTTTCAAATACTTGACTGGTGGAACCGACATCAAAATATTGATCATGTTTTATCAAATATTGCTAAAGAGATGCCGGCAACACCTGTTTCCACCATTGCGGTTGAACAAGCCTTCAGCTTATGAGGCAATATTTTGGAAGGGAGACGACTTTCATTACATCCAAGCATTTTAAAAGCAACAGCATGTGTGGATGATTCGACCCAAGTTGATTTTCTTGGACAATTATGACCCATAGCGTCACTATTTGTACAGATCATGGTGATGTTGTACAAATTAACTATGTGACAAAGAGATTGCACTCCTATCATTTGTGATTAGATCACCTAGATATATAAATGATAGGAGGTCCCTATGATTTGTTCCTGGACCGAGAATGATATGAGACAGTATCAGTCCACGAAGGATAAATCATTAAATATCCCTAGTCAGAGTATTATCGAGATTGGACATCGATAAATACGTAAAAGACTAGTATTGCACTTGTGCGTGTTGTGAGGGCACAACGACATAGTTCTCGTATATTTGGGTATAGGATACTCATGCAAGTGTAATAGGAGGTTATGTTTTACCGATGGTACGGGAAACAGCTTCGCTCTGGATAGACCCCTTCGGAATTCCATTGGTAGTATGACTACGTGTCTATGGAAGTCCGAAATCATGGTAGGTGTATTTGGTCTTAACCTGAGACTTGCACCGCTAATACTTGCGACAATCAATATACTTTGGTTGAGGTCGTCCAGGGCTTTAACAGGTTCTGTGTACGCCAATACTGGGTATATTGAGAATCGTAGTGTGTTGGGTGTGATGTTAAGACGGAAGTGTCACTCCAGTCATATGGAGTTGATGGTCACGTAGGATACGGTACTGGTTCTCTTAAGTACTACAGTCATCGGGATAATATGACTAGGTCATAGTTATCCGATATAGAGACTAGTTACCAGAGATCCGACATGTGCTTCGTATGGAGCAGACACGATTCCAGCCCCAGGCCTAGCACGTGATCATCCGATACTGGATCGAAATACGCAATACCACGTATACTACGCCTGATATAGATCGCTTATTCCTGTAAGCATGTTTCCGGAGAATTGGGTAGGCATGGCGTTTTGCTAGAGGCCAACATTGTCTTGTGAATCGGTGTATACGTAGTACGAGGTACTTACGTGTTCGGATAGTCCGACGACCCGATTTACTGCCAACATATCCGGGGATCTCATGGGTCGCTTCCCAAAGATTCACCGATGACGTATGACTCGCACTTTAATTAATCTGGGATTAATTTAATGAGAGAGAAAATTAATCTGGGATTAATTACGGAGATATTTTATCCGGGATAAAATATCAATTAAAGAGAGAGAACGATTAATTTGGAATTAATCGACTAATTAATATATTCGATATATTAAACGAAATTGGATTTCGACGCGGAATTAAAATTAGATTTTAATTCGAGCGAATGAATTAATTTAGAATTAATTCGTTAGCGACGTGAATAGTGATTTCGCTAGGCGTAATCATTTAATTACGACGCAACAGAAAATTCGTTAATTTGGAATTAGCGAACCCGAGCCCGGGATTGTTTGCGAGCGCATTCGCATTTCGAATTCGAGTGCGGCATGCAAGTCAAATCAAGCGTCAAATCGCAAGTCACATCAAGCGTCAAATCACATGTCACTTTGAGTGATGTGACATTTGAGTGATTGATGTGAGTTGATTTGTGTGATTGAGAAGCATTTAATGCTTTGCTTTTTGAAATTAAAATTGGTAAATGGTTTAATATTTTTGGAAAATATAAAACCCTTTACATTTTTTTTTATTTCCCTAATTCTTTCTCTCTCTGATTTACGGTTTTGGCAATCTTTGGAGCCAAAAACCCATCTTCTTCTCTCTCGGTCTTGGTCGACCGATTTCTTCATCTCTTTCTCTGGTTTGACCGAAAGAAATTGGAGAAGCAATGATCTTGTTGCAAGATCTATGTGCTAGCACACTCATGGAGGAATACAAAGGTGATATGGAAGTGAGTTCGTGAGCTTGGAAGCTTGAAGCTTGGAGCTTCAATGATGTCCATCAATGGCCGAATCTTGGAGGAGGAAGACAAGCCACGCCGAGCAGTCCACCTGTGCGCAGCTCACTGCCGAGCAAGGAGGAGCAGTGCGTTTTCTTCTTCGTTGCATCTCTACCGATCCATGTGAGTTTTTCCGCACCTCATATGATATGTATTCAACTCATTTTTATGCTTATAAATGATCATTGGGACTTGATTGAAACCCAACAATGGTATCTCGAGCCATTTGTGCATAAAACGATTTTAGGGTTCTTGACTAAAATTTGGGGCCTTTTGATTTAAGCATGATTTTGACAAATTGTTTGTTTAAGTATGCATGTATATGGATAACTTAGAGTTATATGTAATCAATTTGAAGAAAAATTAATTGGATTGATTTTCCCCAATTTGTTTAGTGTTGGCCAAAATTGACAAATTTGGGTAAACTTGATTTTGAGCATGTTTAATGAAATTGGATGATTTAGAATGCTTAAAATATGTTTAATTGAGGATTGATTGGATCAATTTGTTGAAAATTAGTTTGGAACAATTTTCCCCAAATTGCTTATGTTGGCCGAATTTAGTAAGTGCCCTAATGTCTTGGTTTTTTGATTTTTTGTTCATTGGATGACTTGGAAATCATTGGGGATGTTGAATTTATGTTTATTTGGTTCAATTGGATTGAATTTTTTGGGCATAATTTCCCTCTTTGGCCGAGACACTTGAAGCATGAAATTGGATTTGATTTTGATCAAATTATGTTGGACATGATTCCATGATGTTAAGCATGATTAATTGGACAAATTTGGTGTTTTGGAAACTTTGATTTGGGTAATTAATAATGCTATGCACTTTGTTTAATGAATTGTAAAATTGGATTTTGTAATTTAATTAAAATGGGCCTTAAATTGATTTGGGCTTTTAAAGTTGTTATTGGGTTTATTGGACTTTGTTGTACAAAGTTGGTTTAGGCCAAAATTAGTTGGATTCAATTAGGCCCAAAACCGCTTCCAAAATGCCCAAATGCGACTAATGAACCTTTAAAGATTAATTGGGCCTAATGGGCCTAAATTAATTTATGGGCTTATATGGTAACTCCCGGATTGGATTTTGGTTATTCGGTTTGACCTGAATTGACCAAAAGTCCACGCCTCAAGAAATTAATTAAAAGCCCATTGGACTTTAATTAAATTAATATTGGATATATTAATCGGGCTTTGAGACCCGTAACGATTAAATTTGGAATTTAAGTCGTAAAAGTTTATTTTATAAAGTGTAATATTAATTTGGAATTAAATAATGAATTAGAATTAAATGCGTATTAAATTGGATTTTAATGTAATTTAATTTAATTCGTAGAAATCGTACTTTGAGTACGTGTTCGCATACAGTACTCGAGAAACACAAAATCAAATCTTTTGTTTGAACATTGGATGATCACTAATTATCAGATTAATTAATTTGATTAGATTGATTGATAACATGCTTGTATGAATACATGGTTGTGATGCATGAATAATGTATATCGGATGGATATTAGATGGGTGGGGCGATTTTGGAAATTGTAATAAATTTGATTTATTAATTGGACCTGCGAGTCCGGCCTTATCTCCTATTTCTTTGTATTCTCTTCTCACATATTCCCCTCAATGTAAATGAGGTTTCTTTAGAAGTGTAGTGTAACGGGTAGAAGTAATACAAGTGCTAGCGGGAGAGAGAAAGAGAGAGATTTGATCTAGGATCAATGTAAAGTATCCATCCGCATATCATTATTATTTTACATATTCGCTTTATTATGTATTTAGAATGCATGCTTAAGGATGTATGATGATGGGACCTTAACAAAGATAATAAATTGGTTGCCAATTTGCATGCGAAAAATCCTCGCTAAATATTAAGCGTCTTTCCTTCCATTGAGTGATTCTCACTCAAGATCCGAGACGACATTGGTTTGTTGGCCAAAGTCAAGGCCTTTGTCTGTCAAAGATGTGTTTGAATCACGAGAGCTTTGTTCTATATTGGTGTCTTGTCCAAGTTGTGGTTTGTTGGCCAAAGTCAAAACCACTTCTTGTCCATCGACATTGATTACGAGGCTTTCCATGGTCAATGGGTCGCGCTTGACTGGGATCACTAAGTTTGTTGTGCCAAAGCCAAGGTTTAGTTGATTCAGAGGAAAAAGGTTAGGTAATACATTGGATGTATTGGCATATATAAGATATATGTTTCGGACTTGGATGTCCTCCTACCGGATCTAGGAATTGGATTGGATCCAATCGATCTTAGAGATCTACCTAGTTAATTATCATACAATTTGTTGGCCAAAGTCAAGATTGTGTGATATTTAACGGGATCCTAGCCCACTAGGAAACACGGTTTCCCGAGTACTCGACAGAGCGTTAGAGGCTCGCCGAAAAATAGTGGGAGGCAAGAATTGAATTTGCAATATTTGTTCAATTACTCGCCATACGCGCTCATTTCAAATATTTCGTCATATCAATTAAATGTTAGTTGGACTAATATTTAAATTGTTGTTTTAATAAGCAGTTGGACTGTATTATAATTGATTATATAATTGGATTATAGTAATCAATATATTTGAATTAATTAATTTCGATTTACAGTTGATTTTATAATTGGATTATAGTAATCAATGTAATTGAGGTTAATTAATTTAAATATATTTGATTGTATAGTTGGACTATAGTAATCAATCTAATACATAGTACCACAAATCGTTGATTAAATAATTGGACTATTAGAATCAAGATAAAATTGAAAGATTGACGTTTAATACATAATCCTAGGGAAAATGTATTTAAATGGTTTAATTTTCAAATTGGGAATAATATTTCAGGATGGTCCTGGAAAAATAATAAGTTACTTTATTTGATAAAATAACATATTAAGCCTAAGTCTGGAGTTAAGCAAATAAGTGGAACATGATATTTGGAATATTCATGTAATGATAACTTTAGTACTTAATCCATTATACTTGTCGTAAAGACTCCTCAATTTCTTTATCAGAACTAAGAATTAGATTCTTAAAGTATGATATTGAAATTGAAGGATCTTCATAAATCTATACTTAAATTTTAGAAGTATATAAATTGCAATAATAATTCTTTGAGAATTAATGACTATTCTCAAGGAGACAAAGTCAAAGTTTGCAATTTGCAAGTAGCGCAAGGCGCACCTTACTTTGATATTCTAGAAACCCAAGGCTTGGCCAAAGACTTCTGGAATATTGAAAATGGGCAAAGGCAAAATCATTACAGTCTTCTGGGAAAATTTAGGACATATCCCAAGAAGGAATTGAAGACGAGCAAGGCTCTGACTTCAAATATGATTGTCATAAATATAATCATTACTAGTATTTAAAATTGGATTTTGATACTTAGTGTGTTATATAAATATATGTATTGATGTTCAGAATCTGTTTTGAACAGGATACTGACTTCAATAGAGATTAATCTGCGAATTGGAAACGGGACGAAAGTCGCTGTTTTGACCGTAGATACCTAAGTTTAGGAACTACCCTTTGGGTATGTACTTAAATTAGAATACTGTTATAATGTAACTAGTTTGACTAGGAACATTATCTTTATATCAGTGTTTAATCCGTTGCGGATTGAACCTTTATATTTTAGAACACTAAAGTGTTTTATTATATAAGATGATATTAAGATACACACATTAGATGTGAACAACAGAATTTATATTTAGAATATAAATAAATCTCACACGTATAACATGACAAACAAATAGCTCAAACTGATTTGATCAGGTTGAAACTTAAAAGTGGCAATGTTGTCTGGGACACATTAAACAAGAATCGTATATCCGCACTTTTGAAGAGCGGGTACCAGGACTGATTTGATTCCAATCAAATAAAGTCTACGAATCTAGTTTATTAGGCAAAGTGCCTAAAACACTATTTACTTGGTAAGAGTGTAAATACCACCGATCTGTTAGCCCTAATTCATAGTGAAGTTAGTGGGCCCATGTCTAGCTAGGCTAGATGTAGATATGAATATTTCGTGACCTATACGGATGTGGCATCGCGTAATGGTTATGTGTTTCTTTTGAAGAACACAAATCGGAAACTTTTACAGTTTCGACACAAAATAGACAAACAGATCAGCTATAGTATTAAACCGTTACGGTAAGACCGTAATGGAAAATACTTAAGCAATAAGTTTCTAAAATACTTGAAAGAGTAAAGTATTCTTTCAAAAGAGGACTCCTCCCGGAACACGTCATTGTGACGGTGTGTCCGAACTGAGTAACCGAATCTTGTTAGACATGATAAGGTTAATCAAGAGTCGCTCTGAGCTACCATTTCCTTCAACGGATAAGCATAAATAGTGCAATAACTTATTTAAAATAAGGTTCCATTAAAATCTGTTTGACAGATTTCATATTGGATATGAACGGGAAAGAAACCGGGTTTCATTCCTGAAAATTTGGGTATGCTGGGCATATGTTGGATGATACCAAACTAAAACCCAAATTGGATAAGTGCCAATTGTAGGTTATCTTAGGGATACCATACGTATTGTACTTATACATCTCACCAGAGAACAATTAGATTGTTGGTCACCATGCGGTTTTCCTGAAAAGGAATACCGATATGCAGTGGTAAGTGGGAGGATAGTAAAACTCGATGAAAATCGGAGTGATACTATTCATGGCACCGAATCCTAATGGAACACATAAATAGTTCATCAAGGATGAAACTATTACCATTAATCTTCAAATACACAAGAACCGAGGAAGTGATACAAGGTATCGACTCCCTATTATGACAAAGTGTCATGAGTCCAAAATGGATTCCATGTATATCAACAAGTTTGGATACTAGTTGACGTACCGCAAGGCATTGTGCCTACTGGTACTGTATAAGTCTTCAAGGAAGACGCACATGGATGGCAACATACCAACATGTAAAACTAGGCTTTTAACGGAAAGGTATCGTCATCAACATTGTGTTGATCACGATTCAACCTTTTACCTGTTGCCACGGTAAATCTATTTGGATAATATTTGCTGAAGCTGCATGTTTCATTTATGAAATATGTCAGCAGAACGGTAAAATCGCTATCCTGAAAAGGAAACCTTTTGGAGGATGTTTACAACATCCTGTCGGTTTTTTCGTACCATAACTAGTAAACAAGGTTTGCGGGTTAATCGATCCATGTTTGGATTGAAGCAAGCATAGATTCTAGGAATTATCGTTTTGATGTAATCATAATGGTGTATGATTTATTTCAAAACGAAAAGATTCTTGTGTATATAAGAAGGTTAGTTGGAGCGCACTGACAATGGCTGTCCTAAATAATAATGATAATGTGTCATTTCTTGGAAATGATATTCCCATAATAATCAGTGAAAGCTTGGCTTTCATGATAACGACTATGAGTTGTAACAAACGGTACTATAATAGTTACAATAACGGTACAATGAGTTGGATATCTTCCAAGCAAGATACTGTTACCGAATAAATAACAAATTCAGATTATTGCTGCATCTGAGGCAGCAATAGAAGCCTTCTGGGGTCGATCAATATCTAATTAGATTAGATATAGTTCTTTTAGCAGCTGAGCTAGGCTTGAGCACATGCTAAAGAATTAATGGTCTCATCAACGATCCAGATACATACTCCGATAATCATCTGATTCGTTCGGATCATACATCGTGGCGATGTGATGATCGAATAAATTGCATAAGACGATAATCATGAAAATCCGCTGACGAATATCTTTTCTCAGCAATTTGAGTGAACCGTACATAGTTCGGGTGTTAGACACTCGAGTGACTGGCTATAGGCCAAGTGGGAGATTGTTGGACAATTATGACCCATAGCGTCACTATTTGTACAGATCATGATGATGTTGTACAAATTAACTATGTGACAAAGAGATTGCACTCTTATCATTTGTAATTAGATCACCTAGATATATAAATGATAGGAGGTCCCTATGATTTGTTCCTGGACCGAGAATGATATGAGACAGTATCAGTCCACGAAGGATAAATCATTAAATATCCCTAGTCAGAGTATTATCGAGATTGGACATCGATAAATACGTAAAAGACTAGTATTGCACTTGTGCGTGTTGTGAGGGCACAACGGCATAGTTCTCGTATATTTGGGTATAGGATACTCATGCAAGTGTAATAGGAGGTTGTGTTTTACCGATGGTACGGGAAACAGCTTCGCTCTGGATAGACCCCTTCGGAATTCCATTGGTAGTATGACTACGTGTCTATGGAAGTCCAAAATCATGGTAGGTGTATTTGGTCTTAACCTGAGACTTGCACCGCTAATACTTGCGACAATCAATATACTTTGGTTGAGGTCGTCCAGGGCTTTAACAGGTTTTGTGTACGCCAATACTGGGTATATTGAGAATCGTAGTGTGTTGGGTGTGATGTTAAGACGGAAGTGTCACTCCAGTCATATGGAGTTGATGGTCATGTAGGATACGGTACTGGTTCTCTTAAGTACTGCAGTCATAGGGATAATATGACTAGGTCATAGTTATCCGATATAGAGACTAGTTACCAGAGATCCGACATGTGCTTCGTACGGGGCAGACACGATTCCAGCCCCAGGCCTAGCACGTGATCATCCGATACTGGATCGAAATACGCAATACCACGTATACTACGCCTGATATAGATCGCTTATTCCTGTAAGCATGTTTCCGGAGAATTGGGTAGGCATGGCGTTTTGCTAGAGGCCAACATTGTCTTGTGAATCGGTGTATACGTAGTACGAGGTACTTACGTGTTCGGATAGTCCGACGACCCGACTTTACTGCCAACATATCCGAGGATCTCATGGGTCGCTTCCCAAAGATTCACCGATGACGTATGACTCGCACTTTAATTAATCTGGGATTAATTTAATGAGAGAGAAAATTAATCTGGGATTAATTACGGAGATATTTTATCCGGGATAAAATATCAATTAAGAGAGAGAACGATTAATTTGGAATTAATCGACTAATTAATATATTCGATATATTAAACGAAATTGGATTTCGACGCGGAATTAAAATTATATTTAATTCGGGCGAACGAATTAATTTAGAATTAATTCGTTAGCGACGTGAATAGTGATTTCGCTAGGCGTAATCATTTAATTATGACGCAACAGAAAATTCGTTAATTTGGAATTAGCGAACCCGAGCCCGGGATTGTTTGCGAGCGCATTCGCATTTCGAATTCGAGTGCGACACGCAAGTCAAATCAAGCGTCAAATCGCAAGTCACATCAAGCGTCAAATCACATGTCACATTGAGTGATGTGACATTTGAGTGATTGATGTGAGTTGATTTGTGGTGATTGATAAGCATTTAATGCTTTGCTTTTTGAAATTAAAATTGGTAAATGGTTTAATATTTTTGGAAAATATAAAACCTTTTACATTTTTTTTATTTCCCACTAATTCTTTCTCTCTCTGATTTACGGTTTTGGCAATCTTTGGAGCCAAAAACCCATCTTCTTCTCTCTCGGTCATGGACCGATTTCTTCATCTCTTGCTCTGGTTTGACCGAAAGAAATTGGAGAAGCAATGATCTTGTTGCAAGATCTATGTGCTAGCACACTCATGGAGGAATACAAAGGTGATAGGGAAGTGAGTTCGTGAGCTTGGAAGCTTGAAGCTTGGAGCTTCAATGATGTCCATCAATGGCCAAATCTTGGAGGAGGAAGACAAGCCACGCCGAGCAGTCCACCTGTGCGCAGCTCACTGCCGAGCAAGGAGGAGCAGTGCGTTTTCTTCTTCGTTGCATCTATACCGATCCATGTGAGTTTTTCCGCACCTCATATGATATGTATTCAACTCATTTTTATGCTTATAAATGATCCTTGGGACTTGATTGAAACCCAACAGATTTGAGGCAACAAGAAGATGCCCCCGATGACTTTGAAGACTTTTTTAATAATTCATCTGCAAGTGCTAGTGGAACGGGAGTTGAAGGATCAACAGGTACAGATAATGATGATGATTGATGAGTAAATAATTGTAATGGGGAACTATCTTAAAAATATAATGGAACTGCGTGAGCTTTAATTTCTCTCAACCAATAGAATACTGATGGAGTTGGTGCTTGGAGTGTCAATCCGAATAATGTATTGTACATTATATTTTATTATTTATTAATAAAATAACTATATTTTTATTTCAAACCTTATTAATGTTAATGTCATTAAGCATATTAGATTGATATGTAAATATGTTAAGAATTACATCGACCTTAGAATAGTCATGTAGTAATATTGGACACTAGGTGGTCCGATATTGGGATAGTATTACTATTATAAATTATTCTTAAAGTAAATATTCATAGTCGTTGGTTTTGGAATACGGTCGAATTCCCATAACCTAGAAGACTAACGTATGTCGTATATTGAAATTGAAGTTCCAATGGTTTAACCCAATGTATTATGAGATTTGGAAGCTCGTTTAGACATATGAGTATTTGTTGGAGTGAATAATGAATGACTCAAATGTGATTCCTAATAGTTGGAAGTACACACCACCGTCAATAGGAATCTCCTCGAGTCGAGCAGCATATGTGATCCTTTGACTATAGGATATCATTGATTTTGTGTGAGATCCTCCACACTTATATGTCATGTATGTCACAAACCTTTCATGTCATGGTCTCTAGATGTTTGTTGGGTGTGGAACGACACACTCGTTAATCAAGCGAGTATCAAGATAGGTTCTGTCGGCCTATATATGTACCATAAAAGGTTTAGGTATCCATGTGAGTAAGTCACGATTCTTAAGACTTTGGCGCCAAAGCCGATCACCTAGGGTGGATCACATATATCATAAACGGTTTCTGATTAGTGTTAAAGAATCGTGGACATGTCGATATGAGATGTGCGCCTTGGAAACTTGACAGTGTAATCTATGTTTCCTAAGCACAACTCGGATAGCCTACGACGAATGGATTGTTAAACATATCTGATGACCTCGACTTGTATAGTTCAAAAAGGTTGTTCATGTTCTTCGCGAATTCGGAGGTGACCGAATTACGTACATATAAGCTAGGCTTATATGACGAACTTGTCTGAACTTAGAGAGTCTCACAATATGAAATGTATTCGTTGAGCACTTAGGTAGCTTATATTTTTTTTTATAATAAATCATATTTGATATTATAATTATCAACCAAAATAATTAAGTGTTATTGGATAACATTAAGTATTTACTTTGACCCAATTGGATTAATTGGATTAATCCAAAATCACACAAAGGGCTTTGTTGTAATTTCATAAATATCTCTACAATTGGAGGATATTTTAGTAATTACAAATATGTAATTATAGGTGTATTTATCTTGATTTAATTGGATTAAATCAAAGTGGTAGATAATGAACTAATCCATTTGCTAATCTTTGTCTTGATTTAATTGAATTAAATCAAAGTGGTACATAAAGGTGATTAGTCACACCTAATTTTACTTATTGAATTAAGCCTGCTTAATATTTGATTAGGACTTTTATTAATTAAAAATTGCATAAATTTTGCTATAAATAACAAGCTTGAGTAAGGTTTTAATTAAGCTAAATAAGCTTGATAAGCTTGAGTTTGAGAATGTCAAGCTTGTGAAAGCTAAAAACAAGCAAGTCTTTTGGAAGTTTTCTACAATATTATAACCAGGAGAAATCAAGATTGGATCTTGGAGTGAAGCTTGCTAGCATTGGAATCAAGATTGAATTTTGGAGACAAGCTTGCTAACTTTGGAAGTTTTCCACAATATTTCAATAAGGAGAAGAAGATTGGATATTGGAATCAACTTTACTAGGTTGTTGATCTTCTCTAAAGCTATGTTTTTCATTAGTGAGTTATCATTAATAAAAACATAGTGATGTACCATCACAATTGAGTGTTTCACACTCAAGCATCATCCAACAACTTCCATCACAATAAAGTGATAAAGTTGACTAGTGATGTGACGCTTGATGTGCCTTGTGGGCCCACTTGATTCGAAATGCGAGTGGGCCCGCAAACACTCCCGGGCTCGGGTTCGCTTATTCTGAATTAACGAATTTTCCGTTGCGACGTAATTAAATAAAATTTAATTAAATAATTATGTCTAGCAAAATTACTATTCACGTCGCTAACGAATTAATTCTAAATTAACTCATTCGCCCGAATTAAAATCCAATTTCGTATAATATATCGAATATATTATTTGATCAATTAATTCCAAATTAATCGTTCTCTCTCTTTAAATAATATTTTATCCCAGATAAAATATCTCCGTAATTAATCCCAGATTAATTTTCTCTCTCTTATAATTAATCCTAGATTAATAAAGTGCGAGTCATACGTCATCGGTGAATCTTCGGGAAGCGACCCATGAGATCCCCGGATATGTTGGCAGTAAATCCGGTCCTCGGACTATCCGAACACATACGTACCTAGTACTACGTTTTTACCGATTTATAAGACATGATTGGCATGATTGGCTTCTAACAAAACACCGTGCCTACCCAATTCTCCAGAAATATTCTTAAAGGAATATGTAATCTTTATCAGGCGTAGTATACGTCGTATTGCGTATTTCGATCCAGTATCGGATGTCACGTGCTAGGCCTGGGGCTGGAATTGTGTCTGCCCCGTACGAAGCACATATCGGATCTCTGGTAACTAGTCTCTATAATCAGATGAGCATGACCTAGTCATATTATCCCGATAGCTGCAACATAAAAGAGCACCAGTTCCGTATCCTACGTGATCATCATCTCCACTATGACTTGAGTGATACTTCCATCTTGACATCACACCCAATACACTACGATTCTCAATATACCCAGAAGAGGCGTACACAGAACTTGTTAAAGCCCTGGACGACCAAAACCAAAGTATATTGATTGTCGCAAGTATTAGCGGTGCAAGTCTCAGGTTAAGACCAAATACACCTACCTTGATTCGGATTTCCATAGACACATAGTCATACTACCAACGGAATTCCAAGGGGTCTATCCAGAGTGAAGTTGTTTCCGTACCATCGGTAAACACAACCTCCTATTACACTTGCATGAGTATCATATACCCAAATATACGAGAACTATGTCGTTATGCTCCCATAACGCGCACAAGTGTAATACTAGTCTTTTACGCATTATTGATGTCCAATCTCGATAATACTCCGACTATGGATATTTAATTATTAAACCTTCGTGGATTGATACTGTCTTATATCATCTCAATCCGGAACTAATCATAAGGACCTTTTATCATTTATATATCTTGGTAATCTAATTACAAATGATAAAAGAGCAATTTCCTTCGTCATATAGTTAATTTGTACAACAACACCATGATCTGTACAAATAGTGATTTTATGGGTCATAATTGTCCAACAGTATTATATATTAGATACATAATAATATAGCTTGATGTTGAAATTAGGCTAATGAAATTGTGTATGAATGCTTTGGAAGCATAAACACAATATGCTTCTAATTGAGTCAGAATGTTTATGTTAGACATAGACATAAAATTAATATTTGGAACTCTAGTTGATAGCTTGGAGCTATGACTTCCATTCTAGAATCATGTGACCATATTTGGGTGACCTAGAATTGTTCATGAGTCATTTCATTTTAGGATTCTATTTTGGTTTGTATTTTGATTTAAAGATAGATATATATATATATATATTGTTGTATAACATGTATTGTGGTTGGTTTTTAAATTAAAATTATTTTGGGTGATTTTTAAAATGTGTTTAAGATTTTTGAAATAAAAAAGGGTTCATTGCATAATCCCGAGAGCACTGCATGTTGCGCTGCAACGCACCGCGTGGAGCTGCGCAGCAGTGCACATCACATGCAAGCCTTTTGTTTGGGATGTGCGGCCTTTCCGGTTTTTATCCTGATTTGATTTTCCAGACTCCGTTTTATCGCTGATTTTTTCCTAAACACTCGTAATGAAATATGTATTTTATTAAAATATTTAAAAATACACTCATGCTTGATATCCATGGGTTAGATCCACTTCCGCTGCTCGGGGCACTGATTCGATCCTAGCACCCACAACCCTTAACAGATACGTAGACAACTTAAGTTTTAAAAATTTTAGTTCAAGGTCTTTTATTTTATTTTTAATTTAATGTAATATAAATTCAAATTAATAATTCTAAATAATTTTTAATCTCATTTTTATTTTTTTAAAATTATTATAAAATTTAAAATAAAAAAAAATAAAACCAAACTGGAACCGTCCGGTTCGATTCCGGTTCTGTTCCAATTTCCAGTTCCACAAGTGTGGAACGGGAACCGTTCGGTTCAGTTCCGATTCGGAATGGAACTGAACCGTTGGCCGGGTCTATATTGGAAGATACTAGTTCAGTTGTTAGAAGAAATTGGGGACTCTGAATCTATGCAATTTATGGCTCAATCACGGATCGCTATTTTAGCGATGTACTAAATTGATGTTAAAATTCAAGTGATTTTAATTGATTAGTTTGCCTTTTTTTATTTACAGTTTTCCAAAAATAGCCTAATTTTAATTTGTAATCAATTTGTAATTTTTCAATAATTTTTAGTGTTTTGGTAGATGATTTTGTGTGAAAAAAGAAAAAGATTATGTTGACATAATAAAAAGAATAAGAATATGTTTAGATTTAAATAAACTATTGCTAAGATAATTTATTACATTTTCTTAAATAAGGATAATTTTTTTCTTTTTAAATCAAATTTTTTTCTATTCATATTGACTTGACTAAAGACTCTTAAAATGTTTAGTATATCTTCATCATAAATTAATATTTTTTAGTGAATTGGATAATTTAATATATGTGTCTTGAGTTTCTTTTTTATTTTCAATCAAGTGAATTATCATTTTATCATTTCCTTTTAATTTCTAATTAATCTCCAATTATTTCCAATAAATCATAAATCATTTTTCGAATAATTTGTTGTCGATTTTTGATTAAACTGTAGATTCTAACTAGGTTTCTATGGTTAAAACAGCGACTTTTATCCCGTTTCCGACTCGCATGTAGATCTCAACTGAAGCCAGTCTTCTGCTAATCAGCAGATCCCGCACATCAGTACATAATTTATATACCACTTCCGGTATCTAAAATCTAATTTTAAAACCAGTAGTGAACATGTTTATGACAAACATACTTGAAGCCGGAGCCTTGCCCCGCCTTCACTTCCTTCATGTCTGCCTTGTCCATATGGTAGTCACGCTTCCAGTGACCCCGTTTGCCACAGTTTAGGCAGACATCTTGGGATATGTCATTTGTCTTCCCAGAAGACTGTAATGATTTTGCCTTTGCCCTTTTGAGAAGCTCTGACTCTGCCTCCTAGAGCACAACCATCACCTCTCCAAGAGTTTACTCTTGGTTTATAATGAACCTACCGCAGCTTTCGGGTAGAGACCATAAGATCAAATCTTTGGTAGTCTCGGCCACGTAGGTAATGCCCAGCTAACCTAGCTGATCGATGTCAGCAATCATCTGCGACACCTAGTGCTCGACAGATGTACCCTCTGACATACGCGAGCGAAAGAGTTTCTTTTGCAATTTATACTTCTAATATCTAAGAATAAATCTATAAAGATCTTTAATTTTATCATCATGGTACAAAGATCTAATCCTTAATTTTGATGACAAAATTAAAGTGTCATTGCGGTAAGCTTAAAGGATTGAGCACTAAAGTTATCATCACCATGAGTCATCCAAAACTCATGCTCCACTATTTGCTCAACTCCGGGCTTAGGCCCGAGATATTTCTCTATCAAATAGAATAACTTCTCAGTTCCCAGGACTATCTTGAGATTCTACTCCCAATCTGAAAATTAAAGCTGTTTAAAAATATTTTCTCCTAGGATTATGTTTTAAACGCTAATCTTTCAGTTATCTTGATTGCTATAGTCCAACTATCCAATCAACGATTTCGGGTACTATTGAATATAATGATTACTATAGTCTAACTATATATAATCAACTATAATTTGATTGGTTAAATTCAAATATATTGATTACTATAATCCAATTATATAATCAACTATAAATTGAAGTAGTTTGAATACAGTCCAACTATTTAATTAAAACAACGATTAAATATTAGTCCAACTAATATATTTATGTAATGACGAAAAATTGAAATGAGCGAGTATGGGCAAGTATCTAAACGAAATTGCAAATTTAATACTTGTCTTCCACTATTTTTCGGCGAGCCTATAACCCTCTGTTGAGTACTCGGGAAACCCAGTTTCCTAATGGGCTAGGATCCCTTTAAATAACACACAACCTTGACTTTGGCCAACAAGCTGTATGATATTTAACTAGGTAGATCTCTAAGATCAATTGGATCTCATCCAATTCCTAGATCCAGTAGGTGGACATCTAAATCCGAAACATATATCTAATATATGCCAATATATCCGATATATTCCCTAACATTTTTCCTCTAAATCAACTAAGCCTTGGCTTTGGCACAATAAGCTTAATGATTCCAGTTAAGCGGGACCTATTGACCTTGGAAAGCTTCGTAATCGATGTCGATGGACAAGATGTGATCTTGACTTTGGCCAACAAATCACAACTTGGACAAGACATGCGATATGGAACAAAGCCTTCATGATTCAAACACATCCGCGATGGACAAAGGTATTAACTTTGGCCAACAAACCAGTGCCAATCTTGGATCTTGAGAATGAATCATTCAATGGAAGGAAAACACTTAATATTTGTTGAGGGTTTTTTCGCGTAATTGGCAACCAATTAATTATCTTTGATTAGGTCTCATCATACACCCTTAAACATGCATTCTAAAAGCATAATAAGGCGCGATAAATAAATTAATAATGATATGCGGATGGATATTTAAAATATTTTGTTCCTAGAACAAATCTCTCAATTTCCTCTCTCCCGCTAGCATAAATCTTACTTCTACCCAATTACATAACACTTCTAAAGAAACCTCATTTACATTGAGGGGAATAGGTGAGAAGAGAAATACAAAGAGTCAAGAGGTAATAGGCTGGACACGCAGGTTCAATTTAATAAATTCTAAATTTATTACAAAAATTTCCAAAATTGCCCTCACCCACCTAATATCCATCTGATATACATTATTCATACATCACATCCATGTATTCACACAAAGCATGTTATCAATCAATCTAATCCAATTAATTAATCTTTAATTAATGAGCATCCAATGTTCAAACAACGATTTGATTTGCGCGAGTCCAACTCGTTTTAAGAATAAGTACTCAAAGTACGTATTCTTGAATTATATCGAACTACAATTTTAAATCCAATTTAATTTGTATTCAATACTAATTCTTTATTTAATTCCAAATTAAATAATTACACTTTTTAATGTGCCTTTGCGACTTAGATTCTAAATCTAATCTTTATGGGTCTCAAAGCCCAATTAACATCCAATGTCAATTTAATTAAAGTCCAATGGGCTTTCAATTAATTTATAAGGCATGGACTTTGGCAACCAAATCCCAATAAGGAATCACCCTTTGCCACAAAATCAATTTAGGCCCATTATGCCCAATTAAATTATTTTAAAGGCCCATTTATTATATTTGGACTTTATGGAAATGATTTTAGGCCCAATTGGATCCAACCAATTAACCTAAACCAAACTTGGCCCAACCAAGCCCATTAAGCCCAAATACAACTTTAATAGCCCAATTCCAAATTAAGCCTAACTACTTAAATTCCAATATTCCAAATATTATAATTTAATCAATTAAAGTGTATTAGCCATAATTAATTATTTAAATCAACATTTTCAAAATACCAATTTACACAATTAATCATGCTTTATTAAATTCAATTCATGTCCAACACAATTGAAACAAAATCAACTCATTACATGCTATACTTGTCACGGCAATGAGGGATTTTTAAAATCGATTTTGATTTCAATCCAATTAAATCATAAATCAATTTATCTCAAGTCTTTAAACTCATCCAATGGTCTTAAAAACAAAATCACCATGACCTATGGTTTATCCATTACATTCGGCCAAGGCACTAAAATTGGGGAAAATTAATCCAATTAATTTTTTACAATTCCAACAATGTACAAATCCAATTTAACATCATCCAACCTCAACCAAATCATCAATTTGAAGAAATCATGCTCAAATCACAAAATCCCAAATTAAAGTTTAAGAACCCTAAATTCAATTTCATGCTTCATAACTGCTCTGATACTATTGTTGGGTTTTCTAGGTCAAACCAAGATCAAATTAAGCAATGAAACATGTGAATACAACAAAGTAAGATGGCGGAAATACTCATTTTGATCGGATTTTGGATGCGTTGAACACAAAAAATTTCCTCCATAGAATTCGGCCAAGCTCATTGGTGTGATCTTCAATCCAAGCTCCAAGCTTTGTTGTTGATTCCATGCTCAAGGATTGGTTTCCCTATCACCTTTGAATGACTCCTTTGAGTGCTAGCTCTTGAAAAATTGCAACATTTTTCTTCATCTTCTTAGCAAGATTCGGCCAAGCCAAAATTGGGAGAGAAAAATGGCACAATGTCGTGAGTTAGGGAGATAAGAGAGATGAGTGTGTTGTATTGTGTTTTGTTATTTGATTTCAAAAATCAAATACCATTTACCAATTTCAAAAAAAATGGTAGAAGTCATTATCAAATCAAACTTTAATAATGCTTGTGTAAGAAACAAGCAACCATCAAATCTCATCTACTTCTATCAACAAAAGTTGATAAAGTTGACTAGGTGATGTGACATGTGGGCCCCACTTGATTCAAAATCCGAGTGGGCCCGCAACACATCCTGGGCTCGGGTTCGCTAATTCCGAATTAACGAATTTTCCATTGCGACGTAATTAAATCAAATTTAATTAAATAATTATGCCTAGCAAAATTACTATTCACATCTCTAGCGAATTAATTCTAAATTAACTCGTTCGCCCGAATTAAAATCTAATTTTAATTCCGCGTCGAAATCTAATTTTTTTTAATATATCAAATATATTATTTTATCGATTAATTCCAAATTAATCGTTCTCTCTCTTTAAATAGTATTTTATCCCAGATGAAATTTCTCCGTAATTAATCCTAGATTAATTTTCTATCTCATCTAATTAATCTCATATTAATTATGTTCGAGTCATACGTCATCGGTGAATCTTCGGGAAGCGACCAATGAGATCCTTGGATATGTTGGTAGTAAACCCGGTCGTCGGACTATCAGAACATGTACGTACCTAGTACTACGTTTTTACCGATTTACAAGATATGGTTGGCTTCTAGCAAAGCACCGTGCCTACCCAATTCTCCAGAAATATTCTTAAAGGAATATATAATCTGTATCAGGCGTAGTATACGTAGTATTGCGTATTGCGATCCAGTATCAGATGTCACATGTTAGGCCTGGGGCTGGAATTGTGTCTGCCCCGTACGAAGCATATATCGGATCTCTGGTAACTAGTCTCTATAATCGGATAAGCATGACCTAGTCATGTTATCCCGATGACTGCAGTACATAAGAGTACTAGTTTCGTATCCTACGTGACCATCATCTCCATATGACTGGAGTGATACTTTCATCTTGACATCACATCCAATACACTACAATTCTCAATATACCCAGAAGAGGTGTACACAGAACCTGTTAAAGCCCTGGACGATCAAAACCAAAGTATATTGATTGTTGCAAGTATTAGCGATGCAAGTCTCAGTTTAAGACCAAATACACCTACCCTGATTCGGACTTCCATAGACACATAGTCATACTACCAATGGAATTCCGAGGGGTCTATCCAGAGCGAAGCTGTTTCCGTACCATCGGTAAACACAACCTCATATCACACTTGCATAAGTATCCAATACTTAAATATATGAGAACTATGTCGTTATGCTCCCACAACGCGCACAAATGCAATACTAGTCTATTCCGCATTATCGATGTCCAATCTCGATAATACTACGACTAGGGATATTTTAATGATTAAACCTTAGTGAATTAATACTGACTCATATCTTATTAATACGGAACTAATCATATGGACTTTTATCATTTATATATCCCGGTAATCTAATTACAAATGATAAAAGAGCAATTTTCTTTGTCACATAGTTAATTTGTACAACAACACCATGTTCTGTACAAATAGTGATGCTATGGGTCATAATTCTCCAACACTTCCTTCATTCAATTTTACTTTGTAAATTTGTGAAGGGATCCAGATCTTGTGTGTTTTATTTTCTTTAAAGCTTTCCTGTATTTTCTTTTTCTTTCAGCTATAAAAATTATGTGTGTCTTTATTTAGCTAATTCTTTTTGCTGGGGAAAATGGTAAAGCTTTTAAAATGAAAATATAGATTAATCTCACTTATATTATAATATATAAATTATAATCTAATGATTAATACATAATTTAAATCTGGATTAATTATTGACAAACTTTGATACCGCCTATATGGCTGGTTTTATTTATTTGGCATAATTGAGTACTTAATTGGACTTGTTAAATATAAAAGTTATCACCGCCTTTATAGCTGGTTTTATATGTTTTGGCATAATTAACTCCTGAAATAAATTAATTGGGTAATTATGATAATTTATATATTATAAAAAGTGAGATTTCTATATTTAAAATAATAAAAGTGGATCTCCTAACCTCAATATTTTATTTTATTGTTGCAGTCAATTTAAAATTCTCAAATCACTTCAAAAAAATCCAATCTTTTAATTTTCACTCAAATTGTTATTTTATTCTATTAAATCTATTCTCTGTGGATCGACCCCAGTCTTACCGGGTAATTTTATTACTTCGACACTCTTATACTTGAGAGTAAAGAATCACTTTTGAGCGTGTCACGTCGTGACGTCCATACAAGCAAACTCGGGCAGAGAGCTTATTTTTGCTCTACGTCACGACGCTGGGTGTGGGGCATCGTGACACTCACATAATCAATATCGAGTCTTCCACACGACCGACCCGAGTCTCCATATGATCGATCTAAGTCTCCACACGACCAACCCAAGTCTCCACACGACCTACCTGAGTCTCCACACGACCGACCTGAGTCTTTACATGACCGACTTGAGTCTCCATACGACCGACCTGAGTCTTCCACACGAACGACATTAGGCAAACACATAAGTGACCTAAGGTAGAGGGTATCTTCATGTTTAGTGTGACTCCCACATGCATTGATCCAAGTCCTCCATATGACCG
Organism: Zanthoxylum bungeanum; assembly: GCA_019454045.1. Classification (NCBI taxonomy): domain Eukaryota; kingdom Viridiplantae; phylum Streptophyta; class Magnoliopsida; order Sapindales; family Rutaceae; genus Zanthoxylum; species Zanthoxylum bungeanum. The sequence goes on from SKCR01022798.1 coordinate 24,569, forward strand.
ACCCGAATCCTCCACACGACCGACTTGAGTCTCCACACGACCGACCAGCGGTAGAGGGCATTCACATATTCGGCGCTGCGACGCTAGCCCGATTTCAGGGCCAGATACCAGTTCTCTTTTGTTATTGCCCAAGGTAACTAAAACACCCCCAACACTTTCATACACATAAAAGACTTCATTCCATGCTAACATTATCTTGATATTCTCCCAAAATGCATGTTAACAATCATTCTTAATGCCAAATGAGCAAATCCAAACTCTAAAGTATATATGTTAGGAATTTTGGGCTTCCATATTTCAAGCTTAAAATTGAAATTAAAAGAGAGAAAGAGAATAAGGAACTTACTTTGCATGAGAAAGGAGCTTAAGATCATCACTTGTTACTTTCAAAGTTTGCTTGAGAAAGAAGAAGAAATTGGGAGAACCCTCCACAAATTACTCACGTTTTTTTCTTAGAAAAGGATGGATGAATAATATTCTATTTATAGGCAAAATGGTTTATTTTGGTAATGAATTGGGTGGCTAGGATTGTGCCATGTCACCAAGATCTAGGCTATTCTGGAATTCCACTATAGTAGTTATGGAAATCTTGATATTTGATTTATTTCCGATTCAAATTTAGAAAAATATCCAACGCAAAATTTGTAGATCGCGGTCTTAGATTTCCGACGATATAAAATTCATAAAAAGCAGAGATCTTATGAAAAAGTTACGCCCTAAATACTAAGGGCTGCTCGAAATGGAACATAAGCTAAATTTCGCATCGGAACTACAAGGTATTTGTTGAGTGTCCCAAAAGTCATTTCATGAGCACGTATATGCTTGAACATGATTTACATCATGTATTACGCCATCTATAACTTAGTAGTTGTCGGAATTACCGGGGTTTTAAACTACTTAATAAATAACTTTAATTAAGTTATATATTAGTATAAACTAATAAATAATTGATGAATAAAATTTTAAGAGTTAAAATTGGATAGATCACTAATACTTCACTAGTATAATTTAGGTTATGTCTTTAGACTCGCGTAATCTAAATAAGTTACAATAATAATGTAATAACTATTAGATTTTTAATAAAAAACTACATTTTAAAATAATGAGTGGGAGAGGAATATATGACAATATATCCTTCGATCTTCGTTGTTAGTTTGATAACATGAGATTGAAAAGACGTCTAGAGATGGATTTTTTTTTTTTTGAAAGAAATAAATATTTCATTAGAGGAAAGAGTTACAAGATAAAAAGAGAGGGAAAGTTCCCCCTCCATAAGTCCACAATAAAATTTTTACATGCTAACTTTGCTAAATTGTGAGCTTCGACATTGCAAGCTTGAGACAGATTTGTTTTCATTCCCCGACGGATAATGTCATTTTTGGATCAATATCAACATCAAATTCTAAAAGGATAGGAATTATAGATGTATTTAGTGATTTGACCTACCTTATGGTGGCACTTCACTAATTAAGTCTAAGACTTTCGAAATGATGGGTTACACTAAAAAATGAATGATTAATTGTTAATCAAAGTTTTTTGATCAAATTAAACAGTGGTTAATTAATATAGTTTCCCTAATATATTAATCAATTGAGTTATCTCGATCTAACATGCAAATGACTGACCCACCTTACGGTGACACTTATATGTGGTATGTTAGGTTACTGTGACATAATAATTTTTTTTAAGTTTTCTAGTTCATTATAAATGGTACATGCATCATGTTTAATTTTATGCCAAAATACTTTTGATGATTTTAATATGCGATAAATGTAATGCATGTTTGTTTTTAATTTTAGCCATGGTTTCTCCGATTATTTCCATTCTTGCTAATGACAAACTTACAAGAGAAAACTACATAAATGGAAAAGTAACATGAATACTACGTTGGTATGTGATGACCGAAAATTTATCCTGACAGAGGAATGTCCTTCAGAGTCGGCTAGAAATGCTAGCCAAGCTGTTCACGATACACACTAAAGATGGGTCGCAACCGAGAAGTGATGAAGTTCGAGGTGATGTGCAAGACAAAGTTCTTATTGGGTTTGCATCAAGAAGGCCCGCTGCTACTTGCTAATAGTGATGTTTAATGTTCTTACTGCAAAGCACAAACCAATGGCTACAACATCTATAACGATTGAGTCATTATAAGGCATATTTAGACAGCATTTAGAGCGGCAACGTCATTAGACATTGTGTTTCATGATGACATCGAGGATAAAGGAAAAGACATATGTCCAATAACATATCTTAAGGATGATGACCTACTTCAACATGGTTGAAACCCATGGAGATCATATCGACGATCGTAGCCTGGTGACTATGTTATAAGTAAGTTGACTTTCACTCTTACACAACTGCTAAATGAGCTGACCCATTACGAGTCCGGACCCTCATAAGCCTAGTGGAGAGGCAAATAATGCTAAGTATTTCAAATATGTAAAGAAGATGGAGAAGAATACTAAAAAGGCTAAGGCTAAAGCCACGAAGAACAAGAAAGACTCTAAGGAAGTCAAGCCTAAAGGAAAATATTTTCACTGCAAAAAAGATGGGCATTGGAAAATAAATTATCTTAAGTACCTTGCAGATCTAGAAAGAAGAAGGCTAAGGTAAATATGATTTACTTTTAATTTTAGTCTTTATTAGTGGAAGATGATAAATCTGCATGGATTATAGATTATGGAGCCATTAACCTTGTTTTTTCTTCTTTACAGCTACTTGATTCTTGAAGGAACTTTGCTGAAAATGAATTCACCATGAGAGTCGGGAGAAGGGATGTTGTTTCAGCAAGAGCAGTGAGAGTTATAAGTTTCAGTTTTTTATATAATAGTTATTTAAATTTGAACAATGTGCTTTTCATTTCTGGTTTTTGCAAGAATTTGATTTTTGTTTCTAGAGTAATGGATGATGATTTTTCAATTTCTTTTAATAATAATTTAGTTATTGTTCGAGAAATCGATTGCCAATATGCACAGGAAACTTGGAAAATAACTTATATGTGTTAAGACCGCTAACACATAACTCACTTATCAATACTGAAATGTTTGAGGTTAAGAAATCCAAAATTAATCGACAAAAGATTTCTCACGATGATACATATTTATGGCACCGTAGACTTGGTCATATTAACCTTGAAAGGATAAACATATTAGTAATGTGTTGATCTTTAAGCTAGTTAAAGGTTGGTACTTTACTAGTCTGTGAGTATTGTCTAGAAGGCAAAATGATTAAGAGACATTTTACTGGAAAATGGGTTAAAAGCTAATCAACCACTCGAGATCGTACATTCGGACGTTTGTGGACCAATGAAAATAAATACAAGAGGTGGTTATGAATACTTTATCATATTTATTGATGACTGTTCTAGATATGAATATGTTTACCTAATGCAGCACAAGTCAAATACCTTTGAAAAGTTTAAAGAGTTTCTTGCTGAGGTTGAGATCCAATTGGGTAAACCATCAAAACTCTATGATCACATCGTGGAAGAGAATACCTCGATAATGAATTCGAAGAATTCTTGGTTAAGCATGGGATAATATCCTAACTCACAGTACTTGAAATCGAACCCTACTAGACATGATGAGATCAATGTTTAGTTATAGTTCATTACCTAGTTCATTTTGGGGATAAGGATTATAGATAAAAATATATATGCTTAACGTAATTTCATCTAAGTCTGTTCCTACGACACCCTCAGAGATGTGGAGCTATCGAAAAGCTAGTTTGCGGTGTTTTCGCATATAGAGTTGTCCAACACATGTGCTGAAGAATAAGACTACAAAGTTGGAACCGCCTTCACATGTGTGCCTATTTGTAGGCTATCCTAAGGAAACTATGGGTGAATGCTTGTATAGTCCAGAAGATAACAAAGTGTTTGTATCGATAAATGCAACGTTTCTTGAGGATGACTATATGAGAGAATTCAATCCTCGCAGTAGAGTAGTACTCGAGGAGTTACTTATTAGTTCAACCAGTATAACGTCAACAATAATTATTGACAATAACGTAGCATCTTTAACATCTGAGTATCAGATACAATTACATTAGGACGATCTACCATCTAGACGTAATATGAGGGTTATATGACAACCTAATCTCTATCTAGTCATTGGAGAGGCACACGTTGTCACCTCTAGTGATGGTGCAGATGATCCATTGACCTATCATAGTGAAATAGATGATCCTGATAAAAAAGAATGGCTCAAAACCATGAATCTCGAAATGGAGTCAATGTACTTCAACTCAGTTTAGGACTTGGGAGCATATAGACTAACTCGACGGGGTCAAACATATAGGTTATAAGTGGATCTATAAAAGAAAAAGATGAATAGATGAGAAGGTTCAAACCTTCAATGCTAGGCTAGTGGCTAATGGTTATACCTAGGAAGAAAGAGTCGACTATGAGGAGACTTTCTCGCCAATAGCCATGTTTAAGTCTATTCACACTCTTCTATCCATTGCCGCATATTATGAATATGAGATATAGCAAATGCATGTCAAGATAGCATTCTTGAATGATAGCATTCTTGAATGATAGTGTTGATGAAATTATGTACATGGTGCAACCAAAAAGATTTGTTGCCCAAGGTCAAGAACAAAAAGATTGCAAGCTACAAAGGACCATATATGAACTTAAGCAAACATCTAAATCTTGGAACATAAGATTTGATATGAAGATCAAGTCATATGACTTTGAGCAGAATGTCGATGAGCCGTGTGTATACAAGCGCATCATTAATGATAATGTGGTTTTTCTCGTATTATACGTCGATGATATTTTACTAATTTAGAATGATGTAAAAGTATTATCGGACATAATATCATGGCTGACTAACTAATTCCAAATAAAAGATTTGGGAGATGCCAATTATGTACTTAAGATCTAGATTATTCGAGATCGCTAGTGATGACTGTTAGCTATGTTTTATGCATCTTATATCGACAAGATTCTTATACGATTTGGGATGTAAATTTCCAAGAAAGACAATTTGCCTTTTCAACATGGAATTCATTTGTTGAAGGAACAATCTCCTAAGATATCTCAAGCATTTGAGGAGATGAGACATATTTCATATGCTTTTGCAATTGGTAGTTTCATGTATGTTACGTTATACACAAGACCAAACATCTGCTATGTAGTTGGAATAGTCAGTGGATTCAATCTAACCCATGATTAGATCATTGGGTGGCTGTGAAGTATATTCTCAAGTATCTTAAGAGAACGAGAAACTATATGCTTGTATATTCTTTAGAGGATATGATCCCCATAGGATATACTGATTCTAGTTTTCAGACGGATGTAGATTCTAAGAAATCTACATTTGTATTAGTATTCACCATATGTGGTGGAGCTATTGTACGAAAGAGTATAAAGAAATCTTGCATTGTTGACTCCACCATGGATGCTGAGTATATAGCAGCTTGTGAAGCAGTGTAGAAATAGTCAAACTCCAGAAATTTTTGGAAGATTTGAAAGTTGTTCCATATATGGATAAACCGCTCATACTTTATTGCGATAATAATGGTGCAATGGCGAATTCCAAGGAACCAAGTAACCATAAGAAAAGAGAAGCATATAAGGAGTAAACATCATCTCATTAGAGAGATAATGCAAATGAGAGACACAATTGTCATGAAGATAACGTCTATAGAGAATCTGGTTGATTCGTTTACAAAGACCATGACGGCTAAAGTTTTTAAGGGTCACCCAAATGGTCTAGAGTTACGCGATATGCCTCATTTACTCTAGTGCAAGTGGAATATTATTGGGATGTATGCCATAGAGCATCATGTAATATGTAAACATAGTTTATTTTAATAAATAAACGATGTAATTTTCATTTATCAAATTATTTGTTTTGAATTCACTTATTATAAATTGTCATGTATGACCTTAGTTACTAATGTACCTTCAAACTTAGTGTATGAGTGTCATACACAATATGATTTAAGTATGAAATTAGTAATTTAAAATAGTCCGCAGAGAGCAAAGAAATAATGATACTTTATTTGTGGTTTATCTATAGCTGCGGTCCATTCTATAATTATATAACGACTTTGATCCGAGATCATTCATGTGGTGACATGGGAATGAAGACACCATATATAATGCCATAATATAGGACTGGATCAAGACAAAATGAATTTATTTTAATATCTGTTAAATAAAGAAATTTGTATAAGTCTAATAGATGATCATATATAAATTGATCGGAATTCTGAGTGTAATATGAATCTCCTGCATGGTAGGCTATGTCATTTGATTTACCAATGTGAGGTCGGTGTAGCAATCCTAATCAACAACTACATATTTTGGGGACATGATTTGGTATGTTGTTGTGGACGTTTTAGATATATATGGAATCCACTCATTCTTCCGAGAAGTAGATGAGTAACTTCATTAAGGATTGGTTCAGTACTTGAATAATTAGAGCGCTCGAATTTTTCTATTACGAATAGAAAGATAAAATTCATAAAAGTCATGAATAAATTGTTCATTAGAGAATAATGTTACTTAAGGCATAAGAAATAATTAAAGAAGTATAATGGACTTTATGACCCACTCTATTTGTGAGATACACGTAGAAGGTCAATATATATGTAGTGATGATATCGATGGATGTTGATATGGTTCGATATAAAATATATTTATAGTGACGAGAGTTCAGCTTCAGGTTTTTAGTGGAATTACCTGAAGTTAATAATTCAGGATATCTGATTAAAGAGTTTTAATCAATGTCCCGATATTATTAGAGCTCGGAGTTACGGGTCCATTTAATCCTCATGCTAGCTTGTTACACTAGAGGAGTCTATATAATAATTGGGTAGTCCAATTATTAAATTGTCTTGCAAAATAAATTAAATAATAAAGATTGTTTAATAATTATTTAATAATTATTAATTTGATTAGTAATTACATATTTTACTTTTAATATATATTTTTTACAATTAATGATTATAAGATAATAATTTAAATATTCAAATTATTTGAATTTGAATAAGTTAATTCAAAATTGATTTTAATCAATATTAAGATATTGATAATATTTTTTAATTAATTCAAATATATAATAGGATATGTGGTATCTTATTTAAAATTAAATTAACAAAATTTGAATTAAAACAAAAGACTTATTGGCCAAAATTTGTAGAGAAAAAAGAGATGGTAATTTTGGCTTTTCACTAATTAGTATTAAGCCATTAATTACCCTAACTATATAAATAATTGTTCTATTAATAGCCACCATGAGAAAATTATTCTTTGTTGAGAACAAAAAAAAAAGGCAAAGGAGACTAGAGTATGAGAAAATACCCTAGAAATTTCTTTGCAATAATTTTGTTGGAGTCCACTCTCTCAGATTGACATATCACATAATACTGAGTGAAAATATCATTTCAATCCTTATAAGTTTCTCACGACGGTGAGATTTTTTCCATCACTGCAAGTCAGAGTTTTGGTGTGTTTTCGGGATGCTGTGTTTTCTGTTTTTTTAGCATATTTACGACAATATAAAGGTTGATCCGTGATTGTTTTGAGGTTGTTTCAACGGCGCAAAATCATCCAGAATTGCTGCACAGAAATCAACAAAATAAAAAGAATTTTCGGTACTGTTCACCGTATTATAGCAGTGAACAGTAACCGAAAATACTGTAGCGTAAACGGTAAATTTATTATTGTTCATGAAACTGGAAAAAAAATCTAAATAGTGCGCGAGTTATTGTAATAGTGGGAGAAGAAGAAAAAATTTTCGAGTGGAACCTCGGAGCTCAAGTGTGTTTCTGCTAGATGCGAGGTGATTTCCCTTGAAAAGTTCGTGCGGATATCCCTACAAGTTCCTATATAAATCACTCCAAGGACTTCATTATATAAGATATCTCTTGTAGATATATAGTCTAAACCTTTATATGATAAAGTGTGTCAATAATTGATCCTAATATGATTTAGGGTTTATTAAAAACACTTTCTTAATTTCTTTTAAGAATCTTGCTTATGTGCAATAAAATTTAAGATGTGATTAGCTGATAAGATCTATCTTAATATTGTTAGTAAATATGTGTCATCAAACAGTAATATAACTTGCAATCAAACAGATCAAAAACAACAAAAGAAGATCTAGATGCATGAAACCCTAAAAACACAAAACCATTAAAACAAACCAGAAAGTGTAGATCACAGAATAGTCCAAGTCGAGATGATCTCTGTCCTTAAGAACTTATTGGCTCCGTCACGGGTGCTTTACGGATTCGTTTTGCCAACGTTCTCCCAGGATTACTCGGAATCTTCTTGTTCAAGGAGCACTCCTTAACAAGTGTGTGAACTAGGAATAATGGTGGATCTCTCTCAAAACCAAAAGTCAAAACAAAGTGTCTGTAGGATAATGATTTATATGTGTTATCTTCTTCCTCTTTAAATTAGGAGTACATGACCCCTTTATAAAGGCATGGAGGGGTGCTATAGGACACCCTTGGGGTGGGGTTGCAACCCTCTATGGATTGTAACCACTCTAGCACCCATTTGCCAAACACAAAGACATATATACCCTTATGAATTAATTGAAGAATTTACAACAATCCCCCACAATTCTTCAAATATTCATTCAGACACGTGAGAGAGATACCGTGAGCTAAAGCTGCATCGAAATAGGTAGCTTTCGCCTTGAACCTTTCCTAGTGAATGACAATCGGATTTACTTGGCAAACCAGTGACCCATAGTCTTGAACTGTTCTGCCGTTGATGTAAACCAAGACAATTGCCAACACACAGCTTTAATTCGACCATTTACCCGTTCTACGGTTGTGTTCATTTTGGCCCTGAACAACGGTCCTGGATTCATCAAGCACTTTAGGGAAACCCGCCTTTAAAGGTTCCCATGGAAGCGGCCTCACTTCTTACTTGAAATAGGTGATCTACTATGAAGAGGTAATCTGTCTTACCCCCATTAGGACTCATCTCCTAATATAGTGATCATTAAAAGCCTTAGCTTATCCTAACCAATGACAGACAGCACTCAGCGTCATTATCGGAATGGGACAGAGTACGTAACTCTTCAGTGCTTGTTTTGAATTGCACAAAGTTTCTGTTGTCCCTTTTGAACCTAGATCTTGGGATCTCCAGTCAACTAGGTTGGGTTTCCACAGTGACAATTCTTAGATTATAGGCTTCAAGCCCATTCCCCTCGATGACTTCTCAACTTGCTCTCGAGGTAAACCTTTAGTTAGTGGATCCGCTAGGTTTTCCTTTGACCTGACATAATCGATCGTTATTATGCCACTTGAGAGCAGTTGACGTATGGTATTATGTCTCCGACGTATGTGTCGAGACTTACCATTATACATTGTATTTTGGGCTCTCCCAATAGCCGATTGGCTGTCACAATGTATGCTTATCGCTGGCACCGGTTTGGGCCAACTAGGAACATCCTCCAGGAAGTTTCTAAGCCATTCTGCTTCTTCCGCTGTTTTGTCTAACGCTATGAACTCTGATTCCATAGTTGACCGGGCAATACATGTTTGCCTCGAGGATTTCCATGACACGACTGCATTACCAAGTGTGAAAACAAATCCACTCGTGGATTTGGAATCCACCGTATCAGATATCCAGTTAGCATCGCTGTAACCCTCTAATACAGCAGGATATCTCTCGTAATGTAGGCCATATTTTGAAGTTTCTCTCAGATACCTCAAAACTCTTACTATGGCTTTCCAGTGGTTGTGTCCTGGATTACTCGTATATCTGCTAAGCCGATTCACAGCTTGAGCGATATCGGGTCGTGTGCAATTCGTGAGATACATCAGACTTCCGATGATTCTCGAATACTCTAGTTGTGATATGCTTGAACCAGTATTCTTTGATAAATGAAGAGTTAGGTCTACAGGGGTTCTAGCTATGCTTAGATCCCCTTTGATATTTATCGAGTATCTTCTCAATATAATGAGTCTGTGATAATATATATCCGTCTGATGTCCTAGAAATTTTTATTCCTAGGATCACATCAGCTATCCCCATATCTTTCATATCAAATCTGCTGGATAACACGTTTTTGGTAAACTTAATCATTTCATGATTACTACCAATTATCAGCATATCGTCTACATAGAGACACACAATGACATATCCTTTTTGAGTTGATTTGGTGTACACACACTTATCACACTCATTGGTTTTAAACCCATTTGACAACATTTCTTTGTCAAATTTCTCATGCCATTGTTTCGGTGCTTGTTTTAATCCGTACAAGGATTTTACAAGTTTGCACACCTTCTGTTTTTGTCCAGGAACACTAAACCCTTCTGGTTGTTCCATGTAGACATTTCTTCATCCAATTCACCATTCAAGAATGCCGTCTTTACATCCATTTGATGTATTTCAAGACCAAATATAGCTGCTATGGCTATGAGCATTCTTATCGATGTGATGCGAGTCACAGGTGAATAGGTGTCAAAGTAATCAAGGCCTTCCTTTTGTCTATAACCTTTTATGACAAGTCTCGCCTTATACTTATCTATTGATCCATCCGTTTTCATCTTCCTTTTGAATATCCATTTGTAGCCCAGCGGCTTACAACCTGGCGGAAGATCAACCAACTCCCAAGTATGGTTCTGTAGGATTGAATCAATCTCACTGTTAATAGCCTCTTTCCAAAGAGGTGCCTCCGGAGAAGTCACTGCTTCTTTATAACTTTGAGGCTCATTTTCTAACAAGTATGTTTAAAATCGGGACCAAACGACTTAGACGTTCTAGCCCTTTTGCTACGTCTAGGCTCGATTGTCTCAGTATTTACACGTTGATCTGATTCTTGGTCAACTTGATTACTGTCCTTGACAGTATCAACTGTTCTTTTGAGACACCCAGTCATTTGTCTTTCCTTACAAGGAAATGTCTCTTAAAAAAATATCGCATTCCTTGACTCAATTATCATATTTGGATTGATGTCAGGAATCTCCGACTTGTGCACCAAGAATCGATACGCACTACTGTTGTGAGCATATCCAATGAATATACAGTCAACAGTTTTAGGTCCTATTCTAACCTCCTTAGGTTTAGGAACCATTACTTTGGCAAGACACCCCCACACTTTGAGGTATTTGTAGGAAGGTACGAAACCTTTCCACAATTCATATGGTGTCTTGTCTAGTCTTCTGTGAGGAAGCTTGTTCAGAACGTAGTTTGCGGAAAGCAAGGCTTCCCCCCACAAGTTCTGGGGTAAACCCGAACTTGTTAACATGGCGTTCATCATTTCCTTCAACGTTCGGTTTTTGCGTTCGGCAATTCCGTTCTGTTGAGGAGAATAAGGAGCAGTGGTTTCGTGAATAATTCCGTGCACAGAACAATATTCACCGAACGGTGAAACGTATTCACCACCTCTATCACTCCTGATTCTTTTGATTTTCTTGCCAAGTTGATTTTCAACTTCGCTCTTATAGTGTACAAAGCTTTCAATAGCTTCTGCTTTGCTTCTCAACAAGTACACATAACAGAATCTTGTGCTGTCATCGATAAAAGTGACAAAGTACTTTTTACCGCCTCTTGTTTGCACAATATTCATGTCACATACATCAGTATGTACAAGTTCTAGCGGTTCAGAACTACGTTCGATAGAATGAAATGATGTTCTATGTATTTTTGCTTCAACACATGCTTCACACTTATGTTGGCTATCAATTGCAAATTTAGGTATGAGGTCCATGTTAATTAATTTACGCATGGTATCATAATTAACATGTCCTAACCTCCCATGCCATACATTTTGTGACACAATAATATAAGCAGACGAACTAGCTTTATTAATAGCACGATTAACAGTCATTACATTTAGCTTGAAAAGGCCCTCAGTTAGGTATCCTTTTCCTACATACATATCATTCTTAGTCATTACAAACTTGTCATAAACAAACACAAGCTTAAACCCAGCCTTACTAAGAAGAGACCCTGAGACTAAGTTCTTCCGAATATCTGGAACGTGCAGTACATTCTTCAATGTTAGCTCCTTTCCGGATGTCATCTTCAGAACAACTGTGCCTTGTCCAACCACCTGAGAGGTAGACGAGTTTCCCATTGTCAGATGATCGCCGCCATCGACCTTCTGGTACATGGAAAACATCTTATTGTCTGCACAGATATGGCGAGTAGCCCCAGTGTCTACCCACCATTCTCTCGGATTCCCAACTATGTTAGCTTCAGTTACCACTGCTGATAGTTCCATCTCTGAGATATCATCAGTCAGCTGCTCACTCTCAGTAACATGGGCCTCATATTTCTTTTTCTTGCCCTTGTCCTGAGACTTCTTGTTTCTGCAGTCCTTTGACATATGACCGCTCTTTCCACAGTTGTAGCATTTTCCCTTGAACTTCTTGTTCCCAGAGTCAGCTCCACTGTTCTTTCTCTTTTTGCTACCCTTTGCACCTTCAATGATGTTGGCCTTAGACTCCAGAGTCTTGTAGCTGGCCTTCTCGGACATCATGTTGTCCTCTTCGATTCTCAATCGAACACTGAGGTCTTCAAGGCTCATCTGCTTCTTTTTGTGTTTCAGATAGCTCCTGAAGTCCTTCCATGATGGAGGCAGTTTTTCAATTATGGCGGCAACTTGAAACATCTCACAGAGTTTCATTCCTTCATCCAGTATTTCATGAATGATCAATTGCAGTTCACCCAACTGAGACATCACCGTCCTTGAATCTACCATCTTGTAGTCCAGGAACCTACCCACGACAAATTTCTTTTGTCCGGCATCTTCAGTTTTATACTTCTTCTCGAGAGATTCCCAGAGAATCTTCGCAGAAGTCATGCCTTGGTACACATTGTACAGGGTATTGTCAAGACCACCCAAAAGGTAGTTCTTGCATAAGAAGTCTCCAGACATCCAAGTCTGTTCTCGCTCTTCCTTGGCCTTCTCGGATTCACCCTCCACAGGACCCGGAGGATCTTTGAGGAATTTTGCCAACTGGAGAGTTGTCAGGTAGAACAGCATCTTACTCTGCCATTGTTTGAAATTTGCCCCACCAAATTTCTCCGGTTTTCTCCATGAGAGACCGGTACCGTGATATTTCCGCTAGCCATATGTAACTGGAAAATCAACATGGTCAATTAGTCTACGAAAGACAAATTGCACAACGATCAACGAATGATCTTGTTCAAAGTGATAAACGATAAATGTAGATATATATAATTCAATCAAGATTGGATGGAATTACTTGTGTATTATTACACTTTAAATTCTCAACCAATTATGCAACGATCAAACAATTTCAACTTTATCACTATTTGTATGCTTGTGATAATTGAACAACCTAATAATAACTTAAATCTATACTTCCAAGATTAATGTGTTAACAGTATATGACTTACCAAGTTAATATTATTTAAGTTTGCAGTTTATAAGAATTACAGGACTATATCGTTAGTGTCGCGTTCGTATCTACGTTCGAACGAGACTGTCCAGTGTGTGTGCGTTCGTGTTGCGTTTGATAACGCGTTCGAACGATGTGTTTCCAGAGAGTTCACGTTCGAGTAGCGTTTGAAACGCGTTCGAACGGAATGATTCCAGAGAGTTTGCGTTCGAGTTGCGTTTAGTACGCGTTCGAACGTTCTAAGGAAGAAGGCTTTCGTTCGAGTTGCGTTTGAAGACGCGTTCGAACGTTCTTACGAGAATTCAAATTTTTAGCCTTCGCGTGCGTTGGGCGTTCGAACGCCCTACGGGTTTTTTCATGCACAGTTCGTATTTTCCAGAAAATATAAAACCCTAACATGCAAATTACTATTTAATAACACGATACAATAAGTTCTTAAGATTGTTAGTAAATATGTGTCATCAAACAATAATATAACTTGCAATCAAACAGATCAAAAACAACAAAAGAAGATCTAGATGCATGAAACCCTAAAAAACAAAACCATTAAAACAAACCAGAAAGTGTAGATCACAGAATAGTCCAAGTCGAGATGATCTCTGTCCTTAAGAACTTATTGGCTCCGTCACGGGTGCTTTACGGATTCGTTTTGCCAACGTTCTCCCAGGATTACTCGGAATCTTCTTGTTCAAGGAGCACTCCTTAACAAGTGTGTGAACTAGGAATAATGGTGGATCTCTCTCAAAACCAAAAGTCAAAACAAAGTGTCTGTAGGATAATGATTTATATTGGTTATCTTCTTCCTCTTTAATTAGGAGTACATGACCCCTTTATAAAGGCATGGAGGGGTGCTATAGGACACCCTTTGGGGTGGGGTTGCAACCCTCTATGGATTGTAACCACTCTAGCACCCCTTTGCCAAACACAAAGACATATATACCCTTATGAATTAATTGAAGAATTTACAACAATCCCCCACAATTCTTCAAATATTCATTCAGACACGTGAGAGAGAGATACCGTGAGCTAAAGCTGCATCGAAATAGGTAGCTTTCGCCTTGAACCTTTCCTAGTGAATGACAATCGGATTTACTTGGCAAACCAGTGACCCATAGTCTTGAACTGTTCTGCCGTTGATGTAAACCAAGACAATTGCCAACACACAGCTTTAATTCGACCATTTACCCGTTCTACGGTTGTGTTCATTTTGGCCCTGAACAACGGTCCTGGATTTATCAAGCACTTTAGGGAAACCCGCCTTTAAAGGTTCCCATGGAAGCGGCCTCACTTCTTACTTGAAATAGGTGATCTACTATGAAGAGGTAATCTGTCTTTACCCCCATTAGGACTCATCTCCTAATATAGTGATCATTAAAAGCCTTAGCTTATCCTAACCAATGACAGACAGCACTCAGCGTCATTATCGGAATGGGACAGAGTACGTAACTCTTCAGTGCTTGTTTTGAATTGCACAAAGTTTTTGTTGTCCCCTTGAACCTAGATCTTGGGATCTCCAGTCAACTAGGTTGGGTTTCCACAGTGACAATTCTTAGATTATAGGCTTCAAGCCCATTCCCCTCGATGACTTCTCAACTTGCTCTCGAGGTAAACTTTAGTTAGTGGATCCGCTAGGTTTTCCTTTGACCTGACATAATCGATCGTTATTATGCCACTTGAGAGCAGTTGACGTATGGTATTATGTCTCCGACGTATGTGTCGAGACTTACCATTATACATTGTATTTTGGGCTCTCCCAATAGCCGATTGGCTGTCACAATGTATGCTTATCGCTGGCACCGGTTTGGGCCAACTAGGAACATCCTCCAGGAAGTTTCTAAGCCATTCTGCTTCTTCTGCGTTTGTCTAACGCTATGAACTCTGATTCCATAGTTGACCGGGCAATACATGTTTGCCTCGAGGATTTCCATGACACGGCTGCATTACCAAGTGTGAAAACAAATCCACTCGTGGATTTGGAATCCACCGTATCAGATATCCAGTTAGCATCGCTGTAACCCTCTAATACAGCAGGATATCTCTCGTAATGTAGGCCATATTTTGAAGTTTCTCTCAGATACCTCAAAACTCTTACTATGGCTTTCCAGTGGTTGTGTCCTGGATTACTCGTATATCTGCTAAGCCGATTCACAGCTTGAGCGATATCGGGTCGTGTGCAATTCGTGAGATACATCAGACTTCCGATGATTCTCGAATACTCTAGTTGTGATATGCTTGAACCAGTATTCTTTGATAAATGAAGAGTTAGGTCTACAGGGGTTCTAGCTATGCTTAGATCCCCTTTGATATATTTATCGAGTATCTTCTCAATATAATGAGTCTGTGATAATATATATCCGTCTGATGTCCTAGAAATTTTTATTCCTAGGATCACATCAGCTATCCCCATATCTTTCATATCAAATCTGCTGGATAACACGTTTTTGGTAAACTTAATCATTTCATGATTACTACCAATTATCAGCATATCGTCTACATAGAGACACACAATGACATATCCTTTTTGAGTTGATTTGGTGTACACACACTTATCACACTAATTGGTTTTAAACCCATTTGACAACATTTCTTTGTCAAATTTCTCATGCCATTGTTTCGGTGCTTGTTTTAATCCGTACAAGGATTTTACAAGTTTGCACACCTTCGATTCTCAATCGAACACTGAGGTCTTCAAGGCTCATCTGCTTCTTTTTGTGTTTCAGATAGCTCCTGAAGTCCTTCCATGATGGAGGCAGTTTTTCAATTATGGCGGCAACTTGAAACATCTCACAGAGTTTCATTCCTTCATCCAGTATTTCATGAATGATCAATTGCAGTTCACCCAACTGAGACATCACCGTCCTTGAATCTACCATCTTGTAGTCCAGGAACCTACCCACGATAAATTTCTTTTGTCCGGCATCTTCAGTTTTATACTTCTTCTCGAGAGATTCCCAGAGAATCTTCGCAGAAGTCATGCCTTGGTACACATTGTACAGGGTATTGTCAAGACCACCCAAAAGGTAGTTCTTGCATAAGAAGTCTCCAGACATCCAAGTCTGTTCTCGCTCTTCCTTGGCCTTCTCGGATTCACCCTCCACAGGACCCGGAGGATCTTTGAGGAATTTTGCCAACTGGAGAGTTGTCAGGTAGAACAGCATCTTACTCTGCCATTGTTTGAAATTTGCCCCACCAAATTTCTCCGGTTTTTCTCCATGAGAGACCGGTACCGTGATATTTCCGCTAGCCATATGTAACTGGAAAATCAACATGGTCAATTAGTCTACGAAAGACAAATTGCACAACGATCAACGAATGATCTTGTTCAAAGTGATAAACGATAAATGTAGATATATATAATTCAATCAAGATTGGATGGAATTACTTGTGTATTATTACACTTTAAATTCTCAACCAATTATGCAACGATCAAACAATTTCAACTTTATCACTATTTGTATGCTTGTGATAATTGAACAACCTAATAATAACTTAAATCTATACTTCCAAGATTAATGTGTTAACAGTATATGACTTACCAAGTTAATATTATTTAAGTTTGCAGTTTATAAGAATTACAGGACTATATCGTTAGTGTCGCGTTCGTATCTACGTTCGAACGAGACTGTCCAGTGTGTGTGCGTTCGTGTTGCGTTTGATAACGCGTTCGAACGATGTGTTTCCAGAGAGTTCACGTTCGAGTAGCGTTTGAAACGCGTTCGAACGGAATGATTCCAGAGAGTTTGCGTTCGAGTTGCGTTTAGTACGCGTTCGAACGTTCTAAGGAAGAAGGCTTTCGTTCGAGTTGCGTTTGAAGACGCGTTCGAACGTTCTTACGAGAATTCAAATTTTTAGCCTTCGCGTGCGTTGGGCGTTCGAACGCCCTACGGGTTTTTTCATGCACAGTTCGTATTTTGCAGAAAATATTAAAACCCTAACATGCAAATTACTATTTAATAACACGATACAATAAGTTCTTAAGATTGTTAGTAAATATGTGTCATCAAACAATAATATAACTTGCAATCAAACAGATCAAAAACAACAAAAGAAGATCTAGATGCATGAAACCCTAAAAACACAAAACCATTAAAACAAACCAGAAAGTGTAGATCACAGAATAGTCCAAGTCGAGATGATCTCTGTCCTTAAGAACTTATTGGCTCCGTCACGGGTGCTTTACGGATTCGTTTTGCCAACGTTCTCCCAGGATTACTCGGAATCTTCTTGTTCAAGGAGCACTCCTTAACAAGTGTGTGAACTAGGAATAATGGTGGATCTCTCTCAAAACCAAAAGTCAAAACAAAGTGTCTGTAGGATAATGATTTATATGTGTTATCTTCTTCCTCTTTAAATTAGGAGTACATGACCCCTTTATAAAGGCATGGAGGGGTGCTATAGGACACCCTTTGGGGTGGGGTTGCAACCCTCTATGGATTGTAACCACTCTAGCACCCCTTTGCCAAACACAAAGACATATATACCCTTATGAATTAATTGAAGAATTTACAACAATCCCCCACAATTCTTCAAATATTCATTCAGACACGTGAGAGAGATACCGTGAGCTAAAGCTGCATCGAAATAGGTAGCTTTCGCCTTGAACCTTTCCTAGTGAATGACAATCGGATTTACTTGGCAAACCAGTGACCCATAGTCTTGAACTGTTCTGCCGTTGATGTAAACCAAGACAATTGCCAACACACAGCTTTAATTCGACCATTTACCCGTTCTACGGTTGTGTTCATTTTGGCCCTGAACAACGGTCCTGGATTTATCAAGCACTTTAGGGAAACCCGCCTTTAAAGGTTCCCATGGAAGCGGCCTCACTTCTTACTTGCAATAGGTGATCTACTATGAAGAGGTAATCTGTCTTTACCCCCATTAGGACTCATCTCCTAATATAGTGATCATTAAAAGCCTTAGCTTATCCTAACCAATGACAGACAGCACTCAGCGTCATTATCGGAATGGGACAGAGTACGTAACTCTTCAGTGCTTGTTTTGAATTGCACAAAGTTTCTGTTGTCCCCTTTGAACCTAGATCTTGGGATCTCCAGTCAACTAGGTTGGGTTTCCACAGTGACAATTCTTAGATTATAGGCTTCAAGCCCATTCCCCTCGATGACTTCTCAACTTGCTCTCGAGGTAAACCTTTAGTTAGTGGATCCGCTAGGTTTTCCTTTGACCTGACATAATCGATCGTTATTATGCCACTTGAGAGCAGTTGACGTATGGTATTATGTCTCCGACGTATGTGTCGAGACTTACCATTATACATTGTATTTTGGGCTCTCCCAATAGCCGATTGGCTGTCACAATGTATGCTTATCGCTGGCACCGGTTTGGGCCAACTAGGAACATCCTCCAGGAAGTTTCTAAGCCATTCTGCTTCTTCCGCTGTTTTGTCTAACGCTATGAACTCTGATTCCATAGTTGACCGGGCAATACATGTTTGCCTCGAGGATTTCCATGACACGGCTGCATTACCAAGTGTGAAAACAAATCCACTCGTGGATTTGGAATCCACCGTATCAGATATCCAGTTAGCATCGCTGTAACCCTCTAATACAGCAGGATATCTCTCGTAATGTAGGCCATATTTTGAAGTTTCTCTCAGATACCTCAAAACTCTTACTATGGCTTTCCAGTGGTTGTGTCCTGGATTACTCGTATATCTGCTAAGCCGATTCACAGCTTGAGCGATATCGGGTCGTGTGCAATTCGTGAGATACATCAGACTTCCGATGATTCTCGAATACTCTAGTTGTGATATGCTTGAACCAGTATTCTTTGATAAATGAAGAGTTAGGTCTACAGGGGTTCTAGCTATGCTTAGATCCCCTTTGATATATTTATCGAGTATCTTCTCAATATAATGAGTCTGTGATAATATATATCCGTCTGATGTCCTAGAAATTTTTATTCCTAGGATCACATCAGCTATCCCCATATCTTTCATATCAAATCTGCTGGATAACACGTTTTTGGTAAACTTAATCATTTCATGATTACTACCAATTATCAGCATATCGTCTACATAGAGACACACAATGACATATCCTTTTTGAGTTGATTTGGTGTACACACACTTATCACACTAATTGGTTTTAAACCCATTTGACAACATTTCTTTGTCAAATTTCTCATGCCATTGTTTCGGTGCTTGTTTTAATCCGTACAAGGATTTTACAAGTTTGCACACCTTCGATTCTCAATCGAACACTGAGGTCTTCAAGGCTCATCTGCTTCTTTTTGTGTTTCAGATAGCTCCTGAAGTCCTTCCATGATGGAGGCAGTTTTTCAATTATGGCGGCAGCTTGAAACATCTCACAGAGTTTCATTCCTTCATCCAGTATTTCATGAATGATCAATTGCAGTTCACCCAACTGAGACATCACCGTCCTTGAATCTACCATCTTGTAGTCCAGGAACCTACCCACGATAAATTTCTTTTGTCCGGCATCTTCAGTTTTATACTTCTTCTCGAGAGATTCCCAGAGAATCTTCGCAGAAGTCATGCCTTGGTACACATTGTACAGGGTATTGTCAAGACCACCCAAAAGGTAGTTCTTGCATAAGAAGTCTCCAGACATCCAAGTCTGTTCTCGCTCTTCCTTGGCCTTCTCGGATTCACCCTCCACAGGACCCGGAGGATCTTTGAGGAATTTTGCCAACTGGAGAGTTGTCAGGTAGAACAGCATCTTACTCTGCCATTGTTTGAAATTTGCCCCACCAAATTTCTCCGGTTTTTCTCCATGAGAGACCGGTACCGTGATATTTCCGCTAGCCATATGTAACTGGAAAATCAACATGGTCAATTAGTCTACGAAAGACAAATTGCACAACGATCAACGAATGATCTTGTTCAAAGTGATAAACGATAAATGTAGATATATATAATTCAATCAAGATTGGATGGAATTACTTGTGTATTATTACACTTTAAATTCTCAACCAATTATGCAACGATCAAACAATTTCAACTTTATCACTATTTGTATGCTTGTGATAATTGAACAACCTAATAATAACTTAAATCTATACTTCCAAGATTAATGTGTTAACAGTATATGACTTACCAAGTTAATATTATTTAAGTTTGCAGTTTATAAGAATTACAGGACTATATCGTTAGTGTCGCGTTCGTATCTACGTTCGAACGAGACTGTCCAGTGTGTGTGCGTTCGTGTTGCGTTTGATAACGCGTTCGAACGATGTGTTTCCAGAGAGTTCACGTTCGAGTAGCGTTTGAAACGCGTTCGAACGGAATGATTCCAGAGAGTTTGCGTTCGAGTTGCGTTTAGTACGCGTTCGAACGTTCTAAGGAAGAAGGCTTTCGTTCGAGTTGCGTTTGAAGACGCGTTCGAACGTTCTTACGAGAATTCAAATTTTTAGCCTTCGCGTGCGTTGGGCGTTCGAACGCCCTACGGGTTTTTTCATGCACAGTTCGTATTTTCCAGAAAATATTAAAACCCTAACATGCAAATTACTATTTAATAACACGATACAATAAGTTCTTAAGATTGTTAGTAAATATGTGTCATCAAACAATAATATAACTTGCAATCAAACAGATCAAAAACAACAAAAGAGATCTAGATGCATGAAACCCTAAAAACACAAAACCATTAAAACAAACCAGAAAGTGTAGATCACAGAATAGTCCAAGTCGAGATGATCTCTGTCCTTAAGAACTTATTGGCTCCGTCACGGGTGCTTTACGGATTCGTTTTGCCAACGTTCTCCCAGGATTTCGGAATCTTCTTGTTCAAGGAGCACTCCTTAACAAGTGTGTGAACTAGGAATAATGGTGGATCTCTCTCAAAACCAAAAGTCAAAACAAAGTGTCTGTAGGATAATGATTTATATGTGTTATCTTCTTCCTCTTTAAATTAGGAGTACATGACCCCTTTATAAAGGCATGGAGGGGTGCTATAGGACACCCTTTGGGGTGGGGTGCAACCCTCTATGGATTGTAACCACTCTAGCACCCCTTTGCCAAACACAAAGACATATATACCCCCTATGAATTAATTGAAGAATTTACAACAATCCCCCACAATTCTTCAAATATTCATTCAGACACGTGAGAGAGATACCGTGAGCTAAAGCTGCATCGAAATAGGTAGCTTTCGCCTTGAACCTTTCCTAGTGAATGACAATCGGATTTACTTGGCAAACCAGTGACCCATAGTCTTGAACTGTTCTGCCGTTGATGTAAACCAAGACAATTGCCAACACACAGCTTTAATTCGACCATTTACCCGTTCTACGGTTGTGTTCATTTTGGCCCTGAACAACGGTCCTGGATTTATCAAGCACTTTAGGGAAACCCGCCTTTAAAGGTTCCCATGGAAGCGGCCTCACTTCTTACTTGAAATAGGTGATCTACTATGAAGAGGTAATCTGTCTTTACCCCCATTAGGACTCATCTCCTAATATAGTGATCATTAAAAGCCTTAGCTTATCCTAACCAATGACAGACAGCACTCAGCGTCATTATCGGAATGGGACAGAGTACGTAACTCTTCAGTGCTTGTTTTGAATTGCACAAAGTTTCTGTTGTCCCCTTTGAACCTAGATCTTGGGATCTCCAGTCAACTAGGTTGGGTTTCCACAGTGACAATTCTTAGATTATAGGCTTCAAGCCCATTCCCCTCGATGACTTCTCAACTTGCTCTCGAGGTAAACCTTTAGTTAGTGGATCCGCTAGGTTTTCCTTTGACCTGACATAATCGATCGTTATTATGCCACTTGAGAGCAGTTGACGTATGGTATTATGTCTCCGACGTATGTGTCGAGACTTACCATTATACATTGTATTTTGGGCTCTCCCAATAGCCGATTGGCTGTCACAATGTATGCTTATCGCTGGCACCGGTTTGGGCCAACTAGGAACATCCTCCAGGAAGTTTCTAAGCCATTCTGCTTCTTCCGCTGTTTTGTCTAACGCTATGAACTCTGATTCCATAGTTGACCGGGCAATACATGTTTGCCTCGAGGATTTCCATGACACGGCTGCATTACCAAGTGTGAAAACAAATCCACTCGTGGATTTGGAATCCACCGTATCAGATATCCAGTTAGCATCGCTGTAACCCTCTAATACAGCAGGATATCTCTCGTAATGTAGGCCATATTTTGAAGTTTCTCTCAGATACCTCAAAACTCTTACTATGGCTTTCCAGTGGTTGTGTCCTGGATTACTCGTATATCTGCTAAGCCGATTCACAGCTTGAGCGATATCGGGTCGTGTGCAATTCGTGAGATACATCAGACTTCCGATGATTCTCGAATACTCTAGTTGTGATATGCTTGAACCAGTATTCTTTGATAAATGAAGAGTTAGGTCTACAAGGGGTTCTAGCTATGCTTAGATCCCCTTTGATATATTTATCGAGTATCTTCTCAATATAATGAGTCTGTGATAATATATATCCGTCTGATGTCCTAGAAATTTTTATTCCTAGGATCACATCAGCTATCCCCATATCTTTCATATCAAATCTGCTGGATAACACGTTTTTGGTAAACTTAATCATTTCATGATTACTACCAATTATCAGCATATCGTCTACATAGAGACACACAATGACATATCCTTTTTGAGTTGATTTGGTGTACACACACTTATCACACTAATTGGTTTTAAACCCATTTGACAACATTTCTTTGTCAAATTTCTCATGCCATTGTTTCGGTGCTTGTTTTAATCCGTACAAGGATTTTACAAGTTTGCACACCTTCGATTCTCAATCGAACACTGAGGTCTTCAAGGCTCATCTGCTTCTTTTTGTGTTTCAGATAGCTCCTGAAGTCCTTCCATGATGGAGGCAGTTTTTCAATTATGGCGGCAACTTGAAACATCTCACACAGAGTTTCATTCCTTCATCCAGTATTTCATGAATGATCAATTGCAGTTCACCCAACTGAGACATCACCGTCCTTGAATCTACCATCTTGTAGTCCAGGAACCTACCCACGATAAATTTCTTTTGTCCGGCATCTTCAGTTTTATACTTCTTCTCGAGAGATTCCCAGAGAATCTTCGCAGAAGTCATGCCTTGGTACACATTGTACAGGGTATTGTCAAGACCACCCAAAAGGTAGTTCTTGCATAAGAAGTCTCCAGACATCCAAGTCTGTCTCTCTCGCTCTTCTTGGCCTTCTCGGATTCACCCTCCACAGGACCCGGAGGATCTTTGAGGAATTTTGCCAACTGGAGAGTTGTCAGGTAGAACAGCATCTTACTCTGCCATTGTTTGAAATTTGCCCCACCAAATTTCTCCGGTTTTTCTCCATGAGAGACCGGTACCGTGATATTTCCGCTAGCCATATGTAACTGGAAAATCAACATGGTCAATTAGTCTACGAAAGACAAATTGCACAACGATCAACGAATGATCTTGTTCAAAGTGATAAACGATAAATGTAGATATATATAATTCAATCAAGATTGGATGGAATTACTTGTGTATTATTACACTTTAAATTCTCAACCAATTATGCAACGATCAAACAATTTCAACTTTATCACTATTTGTATGCTTGTGATAATTGAACAACCTAATAATAACTTAAATCTATACTTCCAAGATTAATGTGTTAACAGTATATGACTTACCAAGTTAATATTATTTAAGTTTGCAGTTTATAAGAATTACAGGACTATATCGTTAGTGTCGCGTTCGTATCTACGTTCGAACGAGACTGTCCAGTGTGTGTGCGTTCGTGTTGCGTTTGATAACGCGTTCGAACGATGTGTTTCCAGAGAGTTCACGTTCGAGTAGCGTTTGAAAACGCGTTCGAACGGAATGATTCCAGAGAGTTTGCGTTCGAGTTGCGTTTAGTACGCGTTCGAACGTTCTAGGAAGAAGGCTTTCGTTCGAGTTGCGTTTGAAGACGCGTTCGAACGTTCTTACGAGAATTCAAATTTTTAGCCTTCGCGTGCGTTGGGCGTTCGAACGCCCTACGGGTTTTTTCATGCACAGTTCGTATTTTCCAGAAAATATTAAAACCCTAACATGCAAATTACTATTTAATAACACGATACAATAAGTTCTTAAGATTGTTAGTAAATATGTGTCATCAAACAATAATATAACTTGCAATCAAACAGATCAAAAACAACAAAAAGATCTAGATGCATGAAACCCTAAAAACACAAAACCATTAAAACAAACCAGAAAGTGTAGATCACAGAATAGTCCAAGTCGAGATGATCTCTGTCCTTAAGAACTTATTGGCTCCGTCACGGGTGCTTTACGGATTCGTTTTGCCAACGTTCTCCCAGGATTACTCGGAATCTTCTTGTTCAAGGAGCACTCCTTAACAAGTGTGTGAACTAGGAATAATGGTGGATCTCTCTCAAAACCAAAAGTCAAAACAAAGTGTCTGTAGGATAATGATTTATATGTGTTATCTTCTCCTCTTAAATTAGGAGTACATGACCCCTTTATAAAGGCATGGAGGGGTGCTATAGGACACCCTTTGGGGTGGGGTTGCAACCCTCTATGGATTGTAACCACTCTAGCACCCCTTTGCCAAACACAAAGACATATATACCCTTATGAATTAATTGAAGAATTTACAACAAATATATATTTTGTTATTCCCATAGTTTTAGCTATTATTCTTAAATCTTATCATTGAAAGGTTTATTTGTTTCACACAATTTAATTAATAATTATACTTATTCACCATTAATTTTTCTCTAAATATAAGATCTATCTTCATTTTTGCAAAGTCAAAGTCGTTGACTTACCTTGTCTATTTGAATATCAGGACTCTCAATGCTTGCCCCTTATTAGGGATGACAATTTTACCCATAAACTCACAAACCCGCAAAAACCCGCCCGCAATGGGTAGGATTTGGTAAATATATTAGTGGGTGCGGTGCGGGTTTGGTAATTTAAAGTAGAACCTGCTGCAGGTGCGGTGCGGGTTTGGTATTTAAGAAAAAAATGCGGGTATCTGCATACCCGCAATATTATTTTTTATTAATTAATATTTTTAGGACAATATAAAAAAACCTTCATATAAAAACAACTAACAAAACCTAAACCTAAAACACTATTTCATAGTTCCACACTCCCACTCAGCCGCAGCCCGCAACCTGCCCAACTGAAGATTTTTTGCATGACTATTATTGTTTTTTTTTTAATCACACTTGTTAATAAAATTATAATACAAAAATTTGGATTAAGTTCACATAATCAGAAACGGGAGAGGAGCAAAATAAGCTAGTATTTGCTGCAACTTCAGTAGCTTTCCTGCTTCTTCATTACACTTACACCACTTGAGCCTTGTAAGCATCACTTTCGTTACACATAGCATAAAAATATGACCAAATGTTGGTGATTACTTTTTAGCTTATTGTCGATTGAGTTGACTAATTTAGATCATTATAATTATGAAGGGAAGAACTCGTATTAATTATGTTTATATGAAAAAATAAACATATCGTACCGAGTATTTTATACATTATGTTATTTATGTACTGTATATACATACATTGCATGTTGTATATGTCAAATGAAAAACAAATGTGAAAACTACAGCTAGCAATTAAAAATAAATTATTTAATTAAAAAAATTATATTATTAAGAACACAAAGTAATTCAATATTTTAAAAACCCGCAAAAAATCCGCTGGGTACCAATGCGGGTTTGGTAATTTATTTTTATATGCGATGCGGGTTTGGTAATGAAAATTAAAACCCGCAACGGGTATGGTGCATGTTTGGTAATTTATTTACATATGCGGGTGCAGGTTTGGTAATGGAAAACCCGCACCATACCCTACCCACTGCCATCCTTACCCCCATAAGGGATTATTATAGTTAGCAAACTTTGTTATGAACTATTAGGCTGCGAAGCCATTTTGACACAAAACTATCAAGCCTTATAATTCAAGTGATCAACTATATTGCATATATCATAATGGTATTCATTGAATGATGGATTATGGGTATAATGTATAACGTCTAATTCTATGTCCAATTTAGGAGGAAACTTAATATGTCATATATTATAAATATGTGTATTTAATTGATATTATGTAAAGAAAATGATTTGAACATATTTACATGTTCGAGAATCATTCCGTGATTAGTTGAAACAAGATACATAGATTGGAAAAAAGGATCAAAATTGGTTCCTAAATTAGCAAACTTGTGTGGGGATGTGGGTGAGGACGATGATCATCTATTCTTTCAATGTCCATTTTTTTACTTACGGTTGGTCATCTATTTTAGCAAAATGTGATATTGATTGGTGCACTGTTTGTTAATAAAACACACATTTTGTGTATTATTGAACGTTAGAGGGGAGGTGTATGTAAAATTGACCTTAAAAATATAATATTATTATATATCCAAGTAAATATAAATGCAAAAAAATAAAATAAAAGGCTTATTCTCGTCTGGGCTCAAAGTCAGGATGGACACAACCCTTACATTTACATGGCAACCCTTACACCCCAAACCCACCGCACTCCATCTCGGCCGCCGTCGAGCTGGCGCAGTACGCGCCTTTCGCCGCAGCGATTTTGACCGGTTCGCACGGCGTATGACCTCCGGCGAGGCATGGAGGGACGCGTGGCGCACCGCCAATGATGGCTTTGAACAGTTGGTCTTCGAGGCCAAGAAGACCGGCGAGCGTATCGACCGTCAATACTCCGTCTCCCGTCGCCTCAACTCTGCTGCACGTACGGCCGCCCTCCGCGCACGTGAGCTCGATCGGGAGTTTGAGATTAGCGTCCGTTGGCGCTCTTTTACTATGGATTTTACTAGGAATTGGCCGAGGGTTTGTCCCTGGCTCTTTAATTTTCTCGAATTCTCTTAATTAATTATATTTAAAATATTTATTTAAAGCTCTTGTAATTTCTTTTAATTGCAACTCTTGCAGTACAGGAAGCAGCTCAATGATTTTTTAAATACTCCCTTAGGCAGAGGTTTTGCTGTGAGTATTACTCAACTATGTTGCTTTTTATGGATAGTTCTGCTATGAATTCTTTTCTTATGATCCTTACTAACAGTATAAATATGATACCTATCCCTATTCAAGCCTTTGCATTTTGGAAATGATGGCTTCTTAACATGGTATTAGATAATATTTGACCACAATGTCTTATGTTTTCATCCTGCTTTTGTACTAATTAAACCGTGGGATGCTATAATTTAAATACTGTTGCATAAATTTAATCTTATGGTTTAATACTTCTCTACCGACTGCATTACTACATCATGTCTTCTGATCCCTGTGTTGTATCTTTCTTCATGCATTTTATTCTTGGCTCACGTTATATTATGTTCATCTTCTTTTAGACAATTTTCTTCCTCTGGTTTGCATTATCTGGATGGCTGTTTCGGATCTTGATTTTAGCTACATGGGTTCTGCCAATTGCTGCACCTCTTCTCATTGGGACAGTGGCCAATAATCTTGTCATTAAGGTATTAACTTGTTACTCTATTATTTTTCTTGATAGTTGATTGTTCTGTTCTTGGATTCAATGTATTTATATGATATAAATGTGCTCTAGATAGCTTTTTCCATTCAACCAGTTGGCATTTATATGGTCTAATTGGCATGGACATACTTCTGAATGAATTGTAGGACATGCTAACAGTAATTAGACAAGATTAAAGAAGAATCAGGTGTCTTTTTGAAATATTTAGAGAATTTATTTGAGGCTTACAGGTCAACAGCCTTGTATTCATGTTTACTGATAATACCATTCACAAAGCAAAATGCCCTTGCAAAATCCTGTTTGCTTCTGATATGCTTCACATGCCATCATCTAGTACCCAAAGGGCAAAAAATCTATTTAGGGGCACCTAGGAACTCGTTATGTAATTATCAAGTTTTCTAGAAATTATGGTGCTAATTCAGCTGCAATGTTAACAATTCTTCATGATCATAGTGTAGCTACTTTGTAGCTTAGATATACTTAGGATTTTAAGTAAGGCATAAGGAGTCACCTTATTTTTATTTGACGACTGTGAGACTTGTAATATTTTATAGAACATAATGTTGGGCAATAAATCATTAACACATCAAAAAAACAAGGTTAGTTGAGATAATGCTTAGATGGATTAAGGATGTGTTGGTGGACTACAAGAGACAAAGTTAGAAATGAAGTGGGTGTAGCATCTGATTAAAGAGAAGATAAGAGAAACACGACTAAGATGGTTTGAGCAATGTAGACCTTTAAGTGTCCTAATTAGAAAAGGAGAGCAAATGGTGTTGCCATACGTCAAGTGAGGTCGAGGAAGACCGAAGTTGACATGAACAAAAGTCATAAATAAAGACCAATATTTCATTGAGCTTAAATAATTCAGGATAGAGTGGACCCGTGTACCCGACTCCACCTTGTTGGAAAAGGCTCGTGTTTGGTTTTTTTGGTTATAAGGAACTCACCTTAGTTTAGGGGGCATACGGTCTTTATTGGGAAAAAGGAAACATTGGAAAGTACTTATCATCCGTTGATCCTTACTGCTTTGTGTGGTAAGCTCTTGGATTATAGTTCATGTAGCAAGAGCAAGTATGGGAGGAGCTAGAGTCCACGAGTGTCAATTTGTAAATACATCAAGTGCAAGAGAGTTCAAGAGTATTTTATTAAAATGAACAAAATATATGTTAGAATAAGCTTCATATGTTGTATTTCTTTTATAAATTCAAAGAATTCCATATCCAAAATATACACCTTTTATAAAAAGCAAGGCTTTACTGTCTAGTAAAATGGAAAAAGAAAAGCGATTTAGGACTAAGGTGGCGTTTGTTTTCACATTTGAATGAAATATCTGAAAAACTTTGTTTTTACGTATTTATCTTGAAAGGAAAGACGAGGTTTTAATATGTTATATTATTTTGCTTTATCATGGAAATAAATATTAAATGCATTCAAATTAAGTGTTAAATAAAAAAATTGACCCATTCTTAGCAATTTTTTCAATATTAAGTTTAAAAAACATATTTTAAACAACTTAATGACACAAATTAGTTTGTATTTAGTGTTCAATATTGAAAATAAACGGTAGATAACTCTAGAAGCATTTACTTAAGTGGTTTGTTGGTTGGTTGATCTCCCCTCTCATTTCATACTTTCAAATTTTCAATGCCGTTAAGTAATTATAATATTCTTCTTCTTTTTCATTTTCATTTTATTATAATTATTTTGCCAAATACAACTCAAAGTGCAGGAGATATATAATCAAAGCCTAAAGTCTTATCCATTTGTGAACCCAATTTACCTAAAGCCCAAATAAAAGAGTTCAACACTTCAACTGTTTAAGCATTTCGCCAATCCATTTTATAGACAACTTAATGGTATTTTGCATTAAAATTGGCAATGTTATGGAATAGGCCCCCCTCTTTCTTTCCTTTTTTGCTATTGCAAGTCAACCTACCCTAACTCATCACTATTATATATAATTGGTAAAGTGGTGGAATTTTTCTCTTCTTTATGTTCATAGAAAGCGTAATCATAGTTGGTAAAGGCGCGACTAAGCACTTGCCCTTTTGATAGAGCCATAGGTTCTGCGGCTTGTAAGGCTCGGCGTAGCAGCAGAGGCATCATGAATCGTTGTTGAATTTTTTAATAAATTTGTACCGTTCACACAACCTCTGTTGCAGTTACTTTGCATTCGTTCTTTGAATTGTGATCTCTTGAATTGTTAATTTAAATGCTTTATTCTTTTTCAATTAACAATTCACCTTGTAAATTGTGACATTTTTATCTTTATTAAATTAATAATTCACTACAAAATTTTATTATCTTTGCATGTTGAATTGTTATTGAAAAGATAAATTTTGGAAAACATATCAAAAAAGTCTAAACATACTCCGTCCCTTTCCCTTGGACGGTAATTCAAAAATTGGTCAAGCATGCAAACGCTGCTTTTTCAAAAGTTTCAAACTACTTTAACAGTCTTATTCAAAGCTTTTGTTATATGTACATATCTTTAATAATTGATTAAATACGCACGCTAACAAATAAGCATGTTTCTTTATTCTTTTTCATTCTTTTTTTTTTTGGTAGTTTTAATAGATTTCAACTTTGAATTTTTTATTTTCAGAATTAATATTATGTATGAAATTTGATTTTATACATTATGAGTTATGATTTTTTCATGTGATGTGATTGTTAAGTTGACTTATTGAGTAGAAATGATGTATATGATAAATTTTTTGAATACAATTTTTATAAATTGTTCCAGACTTCCAGTCGATATATTAATATAAAAGCTAAAAAAAGTGGCACGGGCCTGCTCGCCGTGCGCCTAAATAAGGACCTTTGTGTCTTGATGCACCTTTCGCCTTTAACAACTATGAGCCTAATATATTTTCATAAATTACGATTTCTCAAGTTTACATTACAGGATTTACTCCATCTTGTTGGTAAAATGTCTTGCTTTTTTCAAATGCACATCTCCATGAAAGTTTCCTAATCAGTCCAAATGATGTTTGTCTTTATTTCAGTCTTGCTTGTGTTGGATCCTGATTTTTTTATCTCTATTTTGTTGCACTATCTTTCACAGTTTGTAGTTTTCCAAATTATTATACTTCAATTTCAATTTTCGTAAGTTATACTCATAATGGATTGTTAAGTACTGGAAAACAAGGATGGGTGCACCTGATTTATGCCAATTTATGGTAGTAAATACACATTTGTCTCAGGTTGGTTGGCCTTTCTATGTTACATTCTATGTTGTTAAAGGTCGGGTTTTTCAAATAACCGCTTAGGTGGCTCTTAGGTATTTTATATTGCTACTCTTTATATGTTAGATAAAATTTTACATGTTTGACTAGTCAACCCGTCCTTTAACTGATCAAAGGCGGCGTTTAGGCGGGTTGAACTACCAAAATGCCTTGCCCTGCCTACCACCTTTGACAGCACATGTTACAGTTTTACCCTTTTTAGGATTGTTGTCCTTGCATTTTTATAAATTAAACAATGGAATGCGCTGGCTGTATGATAAAAAATGTGTATTATCCTTATGTTTAATGTGCTTTTGTCTACGTTGTAGGTTGTACATTCAGTGATTATTTTTCTGATTAAAAGATTCTAATGTAGTTGATGGAGACGGATTACATGTAGATTTCCTTTAATTCTGTAGGTGGTAGCAACTCAATATGTTCACATGAATTAAACCCCACTGCCTTTCCCATGTGCTAAAAAAAATAAAAAAAAAATCCTAATGATTTTTACTACTAAAAGTTTTTGGTTCCCCACATACACTACTTTTATTGATCTAACCTTTTCAGTACTCTTTTCTGCTCTATTACTTGTATATTTTCTTAAATCCTTTATTTTGTTTTATTCTAAATTTGTTTTTGATCTTCAGTTAAAGTGGTGCCAAAAAGGCTTCACTACCAGTTCTTGATTGTATGGTCTGGTGTGAGCATGAATAATTGGCTGGAATTACAATTGTGTTTGTAGTCTTTAGATGCTGAACTAATTGCATTACCTATCAACTTTTATTCTAAGTACTAATCACCAACAAAATTCTTAAATCAGGATGTTCATCAGTTTTTTTTTTTTTTTTTGATGAAATTGTGTAGGGTGCTTGTCCGGCTTGTAAGAGGGAGTTTATTGGTTCCAAGACCCAGATAATTCGTTGTGCAGGCTGCGGAAACATTGTGTGGCAACCAGAAGGGGATTTCTTTTCTAGAAATGGTCGGGGCAAGAAATCTTCAAGTTCAAAGTCTGATGGTGATATTATTGATGTTGAGTTTGAGGAAAAATGATGAGATACTAAAGCTACCCAGGTTGATGGTCATTCTGCCCAAACTCAACATTGCAAATGAAAAAGAAAAGAGGATCAATATTTTGGATCACTATGCATGATATACAGCCACCTCAGATCTTACTTTTGTTAATTGCATCTTGTTATTTTGACACAACTTGTAGAGTCGTTTTTAGGAATCGCTTATACCATATTGTATAATATGTTTCTTATTATGCAGAACATTGAGTTTGTTCATAACTGAGTTTTCTATTGGTCAGTCCTTACACCTAATGGTTTAATAGTGAACAACCCAATTGGATTAACAAGTCTTATTGCTGGTGATTGCTGTAGCGCTCGACCCAGCACACAAAGTTTCTCACACTTTGGGTTTTGGGAAGATTAAATATGTACGCAGTTTTATTTTTGTATTTTTTGCCGTAAAAAGATTGTTTTCACGACTCGAACATGTGATTTCGATGTTGAGTAACTTTGCCATTAAAATAAAGCCCTTCCTCCTTGTACTGCTGTAGCAATTTTTTTTTCAATAAAAGGAAAAGATAGTCTGACATTTAGTGAATTACCGGAAGATGGGGACTTTACTTTAAGCGTTGGTGTTATTGCAGGTAGCAGGTACCTATTTCTTATAACATTGGGGTGCATGCTATGTAGGTTACTTGGTAGCCGACGCCGTATTTGTAGTTGAATTTAATCACTTTGTATTTTCTATTTATAATGTCTAATATGTCGTTTGGGGATTTTGTTAGATGGGCGTCATTTATTCTCTCCATCAAGCTGGTTTCAATAATCAAGCTAGGTCATGCATCTTTTCTGCTTGATTAGGCTGCAATTCTTGCACTAAGTGCATATTTGATTTGGCATTAGACAGTCAAGTAGGTAATTATTTGATAGTTTAGCACCAGATTTTGTTTGTAAATTCATATTAGAAGTGATATCAAATATTCTCTCAAAAAATCTGTTTTTATAATTATTCTTTGAAGCATTATATGGTAGTTTTTCAAAATTTCATTATCAACTCACATCATTCAGTAAAAAAAAAAAAAAAAAACTTTAGGGAAAGTTAAAAAAAAAAAAAAACCATATGCAATTAGGACTGTGATTTTTTTTTTTTTTTTAATGGAAAAAGACTATCATGTGATTTCATTCGTTAGTAAAAGCTGACAAAACTAATAATACAATTAGTGATTGCTGATGTGACATGATATTTACTGATGTGGGATGAGGTGGAAACATGTAATGATGAAAATATCCATGTCATATTATCACACTTTAATAGTGTTATCAGTTTTGCCTGTTTTTATTTACGGATAAATTAACAGGATAGTCTTTTTGTAACGAAAAACTCACAATTTTGATTTTATAAATAAGATGACCACACGGTTTTTTTTTTTTTTTTTAATACTTTTCCCAAATTTTTTATCATGTGATGTTTTCAGTTTGTCACATATATTGCTATGCAGAATAAAAAGTAACTAAGTCACACTATATTACCTACTAATGCACCCCGGGGCGAATCTAGAAATCTCACTCAGTGGGGGCTAAATTTTTTTCTTAACGAAGTGATATATAATAAATTCGAAGCATACAATATAAAAGTATAATAAACTTTTTATATTAATAACAACTAAACATAAATAAAGTAATACAATTGTCCTCAGCGGGTTCTCTTATTTTGAAAGCTTTGTATAATGCTTTCGTTGTTCACTTGATCAAAAATCTCATCTTCAATGTAGCAAATTAAAGTGTCGCTTAACCATTCATCTGTTGGACAATTATGACTCATAGCATCACTATTTGTAAAAGACATGGTATTCTTTGTACAAATTAACTATGTGACAAATGAAATTGTTTTTTTATCATTTTGTAATTGGATTACTTGGATATATAAATGATAAAAGTCCATTGTAGGCACTGTATTTTTGCATATAAGTCCCGATGATGAGTCTCGCATGGAGACACTACCTCTTTAATTGTGAAAGCCGCGGGAAACGGACGTCGGAAGGGAAGGGTCAAGAATTGACATTATTGTTGGATTTAATTCGCTGGATTAGCTTCGGGTTCGCTTGTTAGACCTCCGTTTCAAAACACACCCTTAGCCCAAAAACCCATAAAACCACTCACCAAGCCCATTTCGCCCAAGCCCAATCCAAATAATTAAAACATATTTAAAACACAAATTAAATTAAATCTCATTCCAAAATTAAATAAATCCCCTTCCTAAATTAAAGAAATCTCATCAAATACTTTCCTAAACCACTTAAAATACATTCCATAATTAAAAGATACAAATCAAATCATATCCCTAACTAAAAAAGAATAAATCAAATTAAATCAAATCACTTCACTAATTAAAAGATTTTCCTTATAACATACTAATTAAAAAAATATCTCTCATTAATGCACAAATCCTTTCCTATTCAAACAAGGTAAACCCCAACCCTTTGCCTATAAAAAGAACCCTTCACCACACATTAAACCCCTGGCTCATTCTCACGAAAACACAAAAAAAATAAACCCTTCACACAGCTATTCTTAAACACACAGCTTACCGCCCTCATCACTCACACCACAAACTGCCACAAATCAAAAGACCCTCACGTCCACCGCACACTGACCGAACTCACACACTCACAGCCACCCACGCCACTCACGCATATTCACACCACTCACAGCCACTCACACATATTCACCTAACACAACGAAGCAGCACTCTCACTCATACACACTCGGTAACATAGCCCAAAGACGCTGCCCCCACCATCTTTCTAAGCACACACAAACTGACCAAGTCAACGCCAAACACATCAGTCACGTTCACAAACCACGACCCCACTTACACTCGGCAATCAGCCTATCAAACAACACACACCCACTAACTAAAGCCACAAACGGATAGATGCAATAAACCGCCACTGCCCCTAAAACCAAGTGAATGTGATTTCCGGATGAACGGAATATGTGTTATCTCTTGCGGTATATCGGATGGAAACCCGGACGTAAATTCCGTAGCCGAATCCGAATGGACGGTAGTGCGGTTTGTACTCGGGACACAATGCCACGTACCACTTGAGAGACACACGTATTTCGTTTCATCCAACCTTGTATTTGAGCATGATTTAGTCTAGTAGATTATTTAGCATGATTAGGTTGCTAGTATGTTATTTATTATTTAAGCATGATTTAGTCTAGTACGTTATTTATTTTAAGTATGATTATGTTATTTATTTATGCATAATTTAGTTATTTGCTTTCGCATTAGGAGTTTAATATATGTTTATGTTTAGATAGTTATTTATTTGTTCTTTATGTTTGATGATTCAACATGCTCGTTGTGTGATATTATATGCTTGCCGTTATAATGACTTATTTTTTGAAGCATGCGAACTTAGTCATAGGATTTATTTTGATGAATGCGGACTAGATCTAAGTTACCTTTGAGCATGCATGTTGAGTAGATTCGGTTATTTTATTACACAAATCTTATCATTACCAGTGACATAAGTAAGGGACCATTCCGAACCCAACGGTTTGAGGTCTTCCCTTGTGAGGGGTGAGTGCGGCCTTAAATCACATTTTCCCGGTTCACATCGGGTGGCGACTCCATGTTATTTCTCCGGTTTAGTTCCCCCGCGGGCTATTCCGTACTCCCAACTAGGCCGCGAGCCTAGAACAACATGCGTCGTCAAGTTCCGTGTCCTACAGTCTGGCGACTCCACTGGGGATAGAGAATTGGCCCCGAAATCATGTCTTGTGATGTGTATGATTTGTGCTTTTGTTGAGCGTGTCTATAGTGGGTTGAAAGGGGTTTAACCAAAGGCATTATTAAAGCTTGGTAATGGTTTGGTGTCTTCCTTCATTCACTACCTTTCTATAAGGAAAAGCTGTGAAGGCACCTAGATAATCTTGTACTTGTAGCTTACTGTGATGGACTAATTTGGAGGACTCTTTGTTTATTCATGTCACCAAGCGATAAGAGCTTAAGAGGCTTGGGTATTTAAGAGAGTTCGCTCCACCCTCCCTCTGGGGAATCTACAACGGGAAATCCATTTGACAGTCAGTCACGCACCATAACTCGTTGGCACGTACCGTAAGGTATAAAAAAGGTGTGCTCACTTGGTCACTTGAACCCTTGAGTGGGGAGTCCTAGTTGTGGGCAATCCTTCGTCAGCAGGAGCCTTTGTCTACATCCCTGTAAACCCATATGTGAACCATAATTGTAGGACTAATAGAGACTATTCTTTTATGTTTACGTTTAGGACCATCGTCGTTTGGATTCAATTGGACTTTTTGTCATGAGGTATGGGCTTGTTGGGCCATTTAAACTGGGACGAGTTCGTGCTTTATGGAAATTGGGCCAAAAGCTTCTAAAATGCTGATGGGCCATTTTGTGTTTAGGCCTCGTATCATTTGAAGTTGTTTAGCCATGTTATCGCAAAGTGTAAACTTGTTGGGCCTTTTCAACTGGGACAAGTTTGCACCGCGCAATAGTATGGTTGAATGCTTTAAAATGGTAATGGGTTGACTTATATATTCCATACATCGCGCGCATCTCATGCATCTCATGCATTCACGCATCATGTTAACCTCCGTGTCTTAAAAGCCATCATAGATATCCGTTGGGTTAGGAGAAAGAAAGACTTGTCAAAGAAGAGTTTAGCAAACATGGACATCGGGAAAAAGTAAGCCGAGAAACAGAAAATTTTACGGCAAAGATAGAAAGACCATGGCGGGCCCCAAAAAAAGAGAAAAAAGAGAAAAAAGAAAAAAAAAAGAAAAAAAAAAAGAAAGAAAAAACTTTGTTTGTTTTTAGCCCTTGACAGTTAGATATAAGTCCAATGATGAAATCATTTTCTTTAAGGAGAAATCTTAGAAACGATAAACTCTTGATGTGCTTTTATCTGATACTTTGAATGATTGATCTATGTTAGACTCGTAAGCACTTCACTATAGGTTCTTAGTGGAGAAAACCTGAGTAGTTGGCAATGTGACTAGTTGAAGAAATTGTAGGTCGGTGAATGACTGTTTGCTTAGATGTCTATCTTGATTTTCTTATGTTATGATGTGTGGTATGGTTGAAAATGAAAGAAAAGTATCTAAAGAAAAGAATTGAACCACCTATAACCAATAAGCGTGAAGCTACCCATGGGCGAGTATTAGGACCACCATGAGGAGAAACATTACCTTAAAGGGTAGGTGTGTTGAAAAAAAAAAAGAAAAGAAAGAAAAAAAGAAAAAAAGAAAAAAGAAGTTGAAAATGAAAAGAAAAAAGAAAGAGACAAAAGGGAAATAAAACCTTACCACATGGAGCACAAAAATTCAACTGCATGCATAATTGAGACATCTAGGTTGGTTTGACCCATCGACCACAATTTTTGAAAGAAAATCATTGAGTTGGCTTACTTGGGGATGAATCCGCAAAGGAACTTTTGCACATACACACTTTGAGTCTAGCTTAGATCATTTATTCAAAGACTTGGATTTGAGTTGCGTTAAAAGTTTTGAAGGTTCTCCGGTTTCATTACTGAGCATTCCTTGAGGGCAATAATATGTGTAACTATTGGGACTATTTCGTAGCATGTGATATAGTATGATGATATGGAATGCCACGTCACGTGGTCCACCTTGACCTAATGGAAACAGCGGGAAGCAGAAAGATAAATCAAGACTGACGGAGACCAGTCTACCACCCCGCAAATAAGGGAAACAACGAGATTTTGAGCTATGAGACAAAATAGAACCAACCAATAACCAGAAGAGAACTGACAGAAGGAAATTGCAAGCAGACCCAATGGACGACCAAAGACTTTTGTAGACAAGAAGCACCGAGGAGCACAAGGAAGACCTAACCCATCGGAATAGGAAACACATTCATGCATGCATGCATACACGTCATACACACGCAATATTTGTCTTGTTTTTGTTCACATGTTTTAAAGAAAAGGAGAAAACGAAAAATGCAAGCCAACCAGAAACAACAACATAGCATCATCAGTTTCAGGAATGAATCCTGGGGCGAGGCCCACATCGGTATCAGTTTGGGGCGAGGCCCACATCAGTACCAGTTTGAGGATGGAGCATGGGTCGAGGCCCACACATCATCAGAAAGCCGGGAATGGCACTCCGAGAATGGAGCACGGTTCGAAAATGAATAAGCCAGGAATGGCACTCCGAGAATGGAGCACAGTTCGAAAATGAACAAGCCGGGAATGACATTATGAGAATGGAGCACAGTTCGAGAATGAACAAGCCGGGAATGGCACTCCAAGAATGGAGCACAGTTCGAGAATGAACAAACCGGGAATGACAATCCGATAATGGAGCACAATTCGAGAATGAACAAGCCAGGAATGACACTCCGAGAATGGAGCAAGATTCGGGAATGAACAAAGCCGAGAATGTAGCACGGTTTGGGAATGGCACTCCAAGAATGGAGCAAGGTTCGAGAATGGACCACATCACAGTAACGGTTCGGGAATGGACCACCTCACAGTAAGGGTTCGGGAATTGACCACCTCACACAGTAACGGTTCGGGAATAGACCACCTCACAGCATGGTTCGAGAACGAACCATCACATTATCAGTATCAGTCTTGCTAGGTATGGCACTCTAGGGGCGAGGCCCACACCAACATTAGTATTAGTCTTGCCGGGTATGGCACTCTGGGGGAGAGGCCCACATCATTACTAGTATCATTTCTGCCGGGTATGACACTCCGGGTATGAAGATACAGCATCAGTTCTACCGAGTATAGCACTCCGGGTATGGAGATACAACATCAGCTCTGCCGGGTATGGCACTCCGGGTATGGAGATACAGCATCATTTTTGCCGGGCATGACACTCCGGGTATGGAGACACATCAACACTAGTATCAGTCTTGCTGGGTAGGGCACTCTCGGGGCGAGGCCCACATCATTATCGATATCAATCTTGCTAGGTATGGCACTTTGGGGGCGAGGCCCACATCAAAATCAGCATCCGTTTTGCCAGGTACAGCACTCCGGGTATGAAGATATCTCTGCGGCACTCTAGATATGGAGACACAGCTGCGACACCTCGGGTATAGTGTTTAGCAAGCCAGACACGACACTCCGGGTATGGAGATATCACTGCGGCACTCTAGGTATGGAGACACAACTGCGACACCTCGGGTATGGGGTTTAGCACGCTAGGTACGACACTCCGGGTATGAAGATATCACTGCGGCACTCTAGGTATGGAGACGCAACTGCCACACCTCAGGTATGGGGTTTAG
Organism: Zanthoxylum bungeanum; assembly: GCA_019454045.1. NCBI lineage: Eukaryota > Viridiplantae > Streptophyta > Magnoliopsida > Sapindales > Rutaceae > Zanthoxylum > Zanthoxylum bungeanum. Next base: position 63,923 of record SKCR01022798.1, read on the forward strand.
CACGTTAGGTACGGCACTCCGGGTATGGAGATATCACTACGGCACTCTAGGTATGGAGACGCAACTGCGACACCTCGGGTATGGGGTTTAGCACGCCAGATGCGACACTTCGGGTATGGAGACATCACTGTGACACCCTAGGTACAGGGTTTAGCATGCCAGGTACGGCATGTGGACTATTTTGGACTACCGCGACACCCTAGGTACGGGGTTTAGCACGCCAGGTACGATATGTGGACTATCGTGGACTATTGTGGACTACTGCGACACCCTAGGTATGGGGTTTAGCATGCCAGGTACGACATGTGGACTATTGTAGACTATTGTGGACTACCGCGACACCCTAGGTACGGGGTTTAGCACACCAGGTACGGCATGTGGACTATTTTGGACTACCGCGACACCCTAGGTATGGGGTTTAGCACGCTAGGTACAACATGTGGACTATTGTGGACTACCGCGACACCCTTGGTACGAGGTTTAGCACGCTAGGTACGACATGTGGACTATTGTGGACTACTGCGACACCCTAGGTACAAGGTTTAGCATGCCAGATACGGCATGTGGACTATCATGGACTATTATGGACTATTGTGGACTACCGCGACACCTTAGGTATGGGGTTTATCATGCTAGGTACGGCGTGTGGACTATCGTGGACTATTGTGGACTACCGCGACACCCTAGGTACGGGGTTTAGCACGCCAGGAATGGCACATCATCAGTTCAGTTCAGAGCAACAGGCAAGTCAGGTGGCAGCTGGCGAGCCAGGTAAGTGAAAATACATTGCACGTACTTTGATAGGATTTTCATTGTCACATAATGTACAAGTCCCATCAAAGTGGGGGCGACTGTAGGCACTGTATTTTTGCATATAAGTCATGATGATGAGTCTCGCATGGAGACACTACCTCTTTAATTGAGAAAGCCGCGGGAAACGGACGTCGGAAGGGAAGAGTCAAGAATTGACATTATTGTTGGATTTAATTCGCTGGATTAGCTTCGGGTTTGCTTGTTGGACCTCCGTTTCAAAACACACCCTTAGCCCAAAAACCCATAAAACCACTCACCAAGCCAATTTCGCCCAAGCCCAATCCAAATAATTAAAACAAATTTAAAACACAAATTAAATTAAATTAAATCTCATTCCAAAATTAAATAAATCCCCTTCCTAAATTAAAGAAATCTCATCAAATACTTTCCTAAACCACTTAAAATACATTCCCTAATTAAAAGATACAAATCAAATCATATCTCTAACTAAAAAAGAATAAATCAAATTAAATCAAATCACTTACCTAATTAAAAGATTTTCCTTATCACATAATAATTTAAAAAATATCTCCCATTAATGCACAAATCCTTTCATATTCAAACAATGTAAACCCCAACCATTTGCCTATAAAAAGAACCCTTCACCACACATTAAAACCCCGACTCATTCTCACGAGAACACAAAAAAAAAAAATAAACCCTTCACACAGCCCTTTTTAAACACACAGCTAACCGCCCTCATCACTCACACCACAAACTGCCACAAATCAAAAGACCCTCACGTCCACCGTACACTAACCGAACTCACACACTCACAACCACCCACGCAACTCACGCACATTCACACCACTCACAGCCACTCACACACATTCACCTAACACAATGAAGCAGCCCTCTCACTCATACACACTCGGTAACATAGCCCAAAGACGCTGCCCCCACCATCTTTCTAAGCACACACAAACTGACCAAGTCAACGCCAAACACAACAGTCACGTTCACAAACCACGACCCAACTTACACTCGGTAATCAACCTATCAAACAACACACACATAATAATTAAAGCCACAAACAGACAAATACAATAAACCGCCACTGCCCCTAAAACCAAGTGACTCACGAAACTTCAGCCCACGTACCAGACAACACTCTCGGCTTCACACAAACAACCTAAACTAGCCTTCATAGTCCCCGAATAAACCCCAAAACAGCCCAAAAACTGACCCTAAAACAGTCCAAAACAGTCCCCGAAACAATCCCAAAACAGCGAAGCAACGAAGGAAAATATTGAACCGGTGAACCGGAGGAATTGCGGAGCATCAACCCTTCCGACGACCACGTACCACACTTCCGATAGACGACTAAAGAGGTCAGACCTGAGGGCACCTCTTTTATTTATTATTCTTTACTTTTAGTTACTTTATTTCGCATGAGTATTGTGGATTGGTGCATGATGTGATTTCCGGATGAACAAAATATGTGTTATCTCTTGCGGTATAACGGATGGAAACCCGGACGTAAATTCCGTATCTGAATCCGAATGGACGGTAGTACAGTTTGTACTCGAGACACAATGCCACATACCACTTGAGAGACACACGTATTTCGTTTCATCCAACCTTGTATTCGAGCATGATTTAGTCTAGTAGATTATTTAACATGATTAGGTTGCTAGTATGTTATTTATTATTTAAGCATGATTTAGTCTAGTACATTATTTATTTTAAGTATGATTATGTTATTTAATTATTTATGCATAATTTAGTTATTTTCTTTCGCATTAGGAGTTTAATATACGTTTATGTTTAGATAGTTATTTATTTGTTCTTTGTGTTTGATGATTCAACATGCTCGTTGTGTGATATTATATGCTTGCCGTTATAATGACTTATTTTTTGAAGCATGCAAACTTAGTCATATGATTTATTTTGATGAATGCAGACTAGATCTAAGTTACATTTGAGCATGCATGTTGAGTAGATTCGGTTAGTTTATTGCACAAATCATATCATTACAAGTGACATAAGTGAGAGACCATTCCGAACCCAACGATTTGAGGTCTTCCCTTGCGAGGGGTGAGTGCGGCCTTAAATCACATTTTCCCAGTTCACACCAGGTGGCGACTCCATGTTATTTCTCCGGTTTAGTTCCCCCGCGAGATATTCGTACTCCCAACTAGGCCGCGAGCCTAGTTGGGCATGCGTCGTCAAGTTCTGTGTCTTATATCCATATGATTAGTACCAGATTAATAAGATATGAGACATTATTAATCCACGAAAGGTTTAATCATTAAATAACCATAGTCGTAGTATTATCGAGACTGGACATCGATAATGCGGAATAGGTTAGTATTACACTTTGCGCGATATGGAAGCTTAACGGCATAGTTCTCATATATTTAAGTATTGGATACTTATGCAAGTGTGATGAGAGGTTCTGTTAGCCATTGGACCGGGAACAATTTCGCTCTGGATAGACCCATCGGAGTCCCATTGGTAGTATGACTATGTGTTTATGGGAATCCAAATTAGGGTAGGTGTATGTGGTCTTAACCTGAGACTTGCATCACTAATACTTGCGACAATCAGTATACTTTGGTTTTAGTCATCCGGAGCTTTAACAGGTTATGTGTACGCCTCTTCTGGGTATACTGAGAATCGTAGTGTATTGGGTGTGATGTCAAGATGAAAGTATCAATTCAGTCACATGGAGACGATGATCACGCAGGGATACAGAACTAGTACTCTCAAATGCTGCAGCTATCGAGATAATATGACTAGGTCATGATTATCCGATTACAGAGACTTGTTGCTAGTGATCTGATATATGCTTCGTATGTGACATCTGATACTGGATCATAATACGCAATACACTGTATACTACGCTTGATAAAGATTATATATTCCTTTAAAGAATATTTCTGGAGAACTGGGGAGGCACGATGCTTTGCTAGAAGCCAACAATGTCTTGTAAATCGGTAAGAACGTGGTACCAGGTACGCATGTGTTCTGATAGTCCGATGACCGTATTTACTGCCAACATATCCAGGGATCTCTTGGGTCTCTTCCCAAAGATTCACCGATGACATTTGACTCGAACAAAATTAATCTAGGATTAATTATGAGCGAGAGAAAATTAATCTGGGATTAATTACGGCAAGAATTTATCTGGGATAAAATTCGAATAGAAGAGAGAAATCGATTAATTTGGAATTAAGCGATTAAATAGTATATTGGATATATTAATTGAAATTGGATTTCAATGCGGAATTAAAATTGGATTTTAATTCGGGTGAACGAAGTAATTTGGAATTAATTCGCAAGCGACTTTCGTAATAATTTTGCTAGACATTATTATTTAATTGAATTGGATTTAATTACGTCGCGATGGAAAATTCGTTTAATCGGATTAAACGAACCCGAGCCCGAAGTGTGTGAGCAAGCCCACTTGAATTTTGAATTTAAGTGGTGGGGCCCACCAACTTACATCAAATGTCTACATGAGTGATGGAAGTGGTTGTGAGCATTTAATGCCTTTTACCCTCCAACACACTTTGCCTTTGTTTAGCTTTTTGGAAAAGCATATACACATTTTTGGAAAAGTCAACTTGTGTAATTGTTTTTAGAAAACAAAATATCAAAAACCAAAAACTCTCTCTTTCTCCCTCATTGTCGTGAGCATGCTTCATCTCCTCCATTGATTTTGCTTCAAAAATCAAACAAGCTAGCACTTAAAGGAGTCTTGTGAGGTGATAGAGAAACTCACCTTTGAGTTTAGAACTCAATGATTAAGCTTGAAGCTTCTACATCCATGAAATTTTCAAACTTCTTTACCGATCAATGTAAGTCCTCCGTAACTTATTTTTGATTTTATTCACGCACGAATCACGCTTAGAGATCCCATGACATGTCTAGGACACTAACAATGGTATCAGAGCCATCCTAAGCTTGATTTGAAATCTAGGGTTTATGGACTTTGATTTGGGGATTTTGCTTGGAGTATATATTTTCCTAAATTGATTGTTTGGTTATGCTTAGATGTAAGGAACCTAGGACACCATTATCTCCACATTGGTATGAAATTATCCACTTTGGGCCTAAGCCCTCATGGATTTGCTCTTGGGCTATACCCAAAAGGCCTCATACCAATGGAGATACATGTCCATCCTTATATGCCCATGATCTTCCTCATTTCTCACCAATATGGGACTTTGTTTACACACCCAACAATCATCCCCTCAAACAAAGGACCACTGAGCCTTCCTCAAACGATCATCCATCCGTCCACTCTAGCCTAGGCCAACTTCTCTTCACCGTGTTGGGATTAGGACACGTCCATGAAGACCGAAGCGCACCGCCTATCTAACCGAGCATTTTCACGGATCACGATCGGGGCTTACCACATTTTGTTATATATTCTGAGGATTCATCCACATGGCTAACTTTGGGGCATGACTCTGATACCACTTGTAAGGAACCTAAGACACCACTATCTCCACATTGGTATAAAATTGTCCACTTTGGGCCTAAGCCCTCATGGATTTGCTCTTGGGCTATACCCAAAAGGCCTCATACCAATGGAGATACATGTCCATCCTTATATGCCCATGATCTTCCCCATTTCTAACTAATGTGGGACTTTGTTTGCACACCCAACATTAGATTATGATAACTTAGAGTTATGCATGATTTGATTTGTGAAAAATTGATTGGATCAAAAATCCACATTTCCTATAGCTTGGCCGAATATGAACCATAATGTGCTCATGGTGATTTTTTTGATTTTTGACAATTGGATATGTTAAATGCATGAAATGAATATTGATTATTGATTTAATTGGATTGAAATCAAAATTGGGTATTATTTCTTGCAATTACCGTGACATATAACATGTTGGAATGAGTTGTTTTGCTTCAATTTGTGTTGGACATGAATTGGATGATTAAAGCATGATTAATTAGTTTAATTTATGTTTTAGAAATATTGGATTAAATAATTAAATATGGTAATTTCACTTTAATTAGATTAATATGTAATTTGAAATAATATGTTAATTTAATATGTTGTATTTGGGCTTAATGGGTTTGGTTGGGCCAAGTATGGTTTTGGATAATTGGGTTGGATCCAATTGGGCCTAAAACCATTTCCATAAAGTCCAAATATGACAATTGGGCCTTAAAAAATTTAATTGGGCCTAATGGGCCTAAATTGATTTTTGGCATAGGGTGATTCTATAGGGGTTTTAGGGCGGAAATCCGGTAACGCAGCGGAACAGTGAAAATTAAAATTTTCCGATTTCAAAACTTTTTCTCGAATTAATTAAATAAACTTATTTATTTAATTATCCAATTGTCAAATTATGAAATATTACACAAGAAATCATATTTCTAGGTAATTACCTAATTGCCCCAAAACTTTGCATTTTGTTCATTTTAGTCCGAGATTGTTCAAAACAATTTTGGATGATTCTAAATCATTACGAATATGAATTTAACATGTAATAGACATTGAAATACAAATTGCAACAAAAATTTCCAAAATCTTCATCAAGGCCGTGAGCCTCCAAAGGTGGCATAATGTGCATTTTGCACTTCACATATTCAAAACACATCAAGATGATATCCAATCAACATAAGATTTTATATGTATCATAAAACATCCAAATATACAACATAAATGAAAATACCCAAATTTGGAAGTGGTCTTAAATCCTAATTTTTTAATTTCATCAAATTGGATAAATTAAACCAAATTAGCAAAATTCAACACTTCAATCATGTTTATTCTATTCCAATCAAGCCTCACCACAATGAAAAAACTATAGAACAAATCTAGGTCATTTAAGAGTGGGTCAATAACTCTAGATTAGCAACAAGTTTCTCAAATCATCAATTGAAAGCTTACTAGCTCATTAGTAACATTCTATGACCATTTATACATGCTCAACCCAATCCAAAATTTCCATCCTCCAAAAATAAAAAGAATAAAGAATAGAAAAACATAAGAACATCACAAGATGAAGCCCACAACAAGATGAATATTTTTATCTCTAATGGAAGGTTGGGAATACTTACTTAAAGCCAAGCTTTTCTTTGTTTTTCTTTTATTTTCTCAAGCTTCTTTGTCTTTCTTTTTAATGGAGTTTTTGGTAAAGGTTTTGACTTAATGAAACCCTAAATGAAAATAAAATAATTTATACTCCCTTTCCAAGCTTTGGCCGAAAATTGTGTATAAAGAAAATATCATGATATTTCAATTGTTTTATTTAAAGCCTTTTATCAACTTGTTACTTTAATCATTAAACCATTTAATGTAATAAAGCAAGTCAACAAAAGCAACTTAGTCATTAAATAAAATATCATAACTTTAAAATATCAATACTTTAATTAATTTAATCATTTAACAATTAATTAATTAATTAAATATAAATATATTAAATATATGTATTATATTTACATTAAATATTATATATATATATATATTTATGATATTAGTCAAAAATCTCAATTTGACAATTAATTAATGTGTATTTGAATTAATCCATCATTAAATGCAAATACACAAAAATTAAGGAAATGACTATCGGGTCCCTACACATGTATATTTCGTTTAACCTTTAAACGACTTTATAAATAATCAATATTATTTGTAAATGTTTCCCTAGTGCTCTACGAGTATATTTCATTAGTGAGACTCTCTAGATTCAGACATATCCGTCACGAAATCCAATTTCGTGTCCATGATTTATCCACCCGTAAATTATGACGAACGCGGATAAACTCGCTGAATCATATAGGTCGAGGTCATGGCAAAAGTATAATTCCTCCGTCACAGGTATCTGGATATATCCCAGAGATATAGATGTAAATGTCAAATCTATATGGGATTATCCCGTCGATGTCTCTATTAGCAATCTTAAAAAGAACATTTAGAAATGACTTCTAAAATGTACCACGGGCCTATGTTTTTTTTTATCTGATTGCTAATCATATGGTGTACCTATGTTCTATACACAGAACTGACGGATCCTATCTCGATACACACAGGACACCCTGAGGATCTATCCACACCCAACGAACATGCGGAGGTCTGATCTAAATAGATCGGTGACATGACTGCCATCTAAGTGTGGAAGATGTCTCATGCGCCCACAGTGGTATCTCAAGTCGAAGAATCACAAGTGCTACTCAAACCGATAAGATTCTTATTGACGTTGGTGTACCATCCATTAGAATCTTCGGTGAGTGGTTCAATATTTATCCTCTATAAACACCTACACGTCTATACTAGTCTCCAAGACTTATGGTTCATTGAGAAACTATTGGAATCATATATTCCAGTAAACGACATGTACCGGTCTCAACGGGTTTACTTTACTGACCAAGTAGTGTAAACCTTGACCATGAACTGTCTGAGAATGACAACGTCATGATACAACTTAATGTCAGTTGCGACGCTTTTGCAACATCATCATGACTAGTCATTCTAAGGTCATTACGTCTTTACCATATTAAAGATACATTATAGTATAGAAATTGCATATATTATTCATAATAATAACGTTTTACAGTAGTATTCTCAAAGAAATACAACCGGGAATTGGCGCTCTGAGCACCAACCCCAACAAAATCTCCCACTTGCTCTAGTACCAATAACGATTGTATCTAATACCCATCGACTCCACGTGTTTATCAAACAACTTCGGAGGTATGGCCTTCGTCAGCGGGTCTGCTACATTATCTTCACTCGGTACCTTGTACATGACAATATCCCATCGCGACACAATCTCTCGAATGATGTGGTACTTGCGTTCCACATGCTTCAAATTCTGATGCACCCTCGGTTCCTTTGCTTGCGCAATGGCTATAGTATTATCACAGTATAACAGAATCATATTCTCGATACTTAGGACAACTCCCAATTCTGTGATAAAATTATTTATCCACACAGCCTCCTTTGCAACTTCAGAAGCTGCAATATAATCCGCCTCAGTGGTGGAATCTGCTGTTGACCCATGTTTGAAACTCTTCCAACAAACTGCACCTCTGTTAAGGGTAAATACGAATCCAGATGTAGACTTTCTATCATCAGGATCCGATTGGAAATCAGAATCCGTATACCCATTAACTTGCAGTTTGTTTCCTCCATAAATTATTAACTTATCCTTAGTACCTTTAAGATACTTTAGGGTATGTTTAATGGCCATCCAATGGTCATTACCCAGATTGGACTGATATCGACTGGTTACGCTAATAGCGAAACTGATATCAGGCCTCGTACATAACATGTCATACATTATGCTACCCAAACACGAAGTATAAGGTTGGTTAGACATTCTAACCTTCTCATCTTATGTTTGTGGATACATCTTCTTTGAAAGATGAATCCTATGTCTAACGATATGTTTGCTGTCTTACAGTTACCAAAATTATACGTTCTAAGATCTTATCTATGTACGTTGATTGGGATAACCAAATTAGCCTCCTTTGTCTATCTCTATAGAGTTTTATCCCTAAAAGATAGGAAGCTTTTCCCAGGTCCTTCATGGAGAAATTCTTACAGATGTATGCTTTGACGCTTTGTAACATACCTAAATCATTCCCAATGATTAGGATGTCATCAACATATAGGACTAAAAATACGACCATGCTCCCACTAGCCTTCTGATACACACAGGATTCTTCCGAATTCTTGAGAAATCCAGACGATCTAATAATGTCGTCGAATCGAAGATTCCAACTATGTGAAGCTTGTTTAAGTCCATAAATGGACTTCTTAAGCTTACATACCATACCCGAGTTTTCGAAGGATGCAAAACCTTCTGTCTATTCCATATAGATTTATTCATCAAGAAATCCATTTAGAAAAGCCGTTTTGACATCCATTTGCCAAATCTCGTAGTCATGATATGCAGCTATAGAAAGCAAAATCTGAATAGACTTAAGCATTGCTACTGGTGAAAAAGTTTCATCGTAGTCGACGCCACGTCGCTGCGTGTAACCTTTTGCTACCAGTCGGGCCTTGTAAGTTTCAATCTTACCGTCATGCCCGCGCTTCCTTTTGTAAACCCATTTACAACCGATAGGAACAATTTCTTCGGGAAGCGTAACCAAGTCCCAAACTTGATTCTAATGCATTGAGTCTATCTCAGATTTCATGGCACTTTGCCATTTCACGGAGTCGATGTCCAACATTGATTCTCTATAGGTAAAAGGACCAGTCTCTTCAACTAAGAGTGTTGGAAAATTATGACCCATAGCATCACTATTTGTACAGATAATGGTGTTGTTGTACAAATTAACTATGTGACAAAGGAAATTGCCCTTTTTATCATTTGTAATTGGATTACCTAGATGTATAAATGATAGAAGGTCCTTATGATTAGTTCCGGATTGAGATGATATGAGACAGTATCAATCCACGGAGGTTTAATCATTAAATATCCCTAGACAGAGTATTATCGAGATTGGACATCGATAATGCGTAAAAGACTAGTATTACACTTGTGCGCGTTGTGGGAGCATAACATCATAGTTTTCATATATTTGGGTATAGGATACTCATGCAAGTGTAATAGGAGGTTGTGTTTACCGATGGTACGAGAACAGCTTCGCTCTCGATAGACCCCTCAGAATTCCATTGGTAGTATGACTATGTGTCTATGGAAGTCCGAATCAGGGTAGGTGTATTTGGTATTAACCTGAGACTTGCACCGCTAATACTTGCGACAATCAATATACTTTGGTTTTGGTCGTCCAGTGCTTTAACAGGTTTTGTGTACGCCTCTTCTGGGTATATTGAGAATCGTAGTGTATTGGGTGTGATGTCAAGATGGAAGTATCACTCTAGTCATAGTGGAGATGATGATCACGTAGGATACGAAACTGGTGCTCTTTTATGCTGCAGCTATCGGGATATTCTGACTAGGTCATGTTTATCCGATTATAGAGACTAGTTACCAGAGATCCGATAAGTGCTTCGTACGGGGCAGACACAATTCCAGCCTCAGGCCTAGCACGTGACATCCGATGCTGGATCGTAATACGCAATACTACGTATACTACGCCTGATATAGATAACATATTCCAGTAAGAATATTTCTGGAGAATTGGGTAGGCACAGTGCTTTGCTAGAAGCCAACCATGTCTTGTAAATTGGTTAAAACGTAGTACTAGGTACGTACGTGTTCGGATAGTCTGACGACCGGATTTACTACCAACATATCCGGGGATCTCATAGGTCGCTTCCCGGAGATTCACCGATGACGTATGACTCGCACTTTATTAATTTGGGATTAATTATAAGAGAGAAAATTAATCTGGGATTAATTACAGATATATTTTATCTGGGATAAAATATTATTTAAAGAGAGAGAACGATTAATTTGGAATTAATCGATAAAATAATATATTCGATATATTATACGAAATTGGATTTCGACGCGGAATTAAAATTAGATTTTAATTCGGACGAACGATTTAATTTAGAATTAATTCGCTAGCGACGTGAATAGTAATTTTTCTAGGCATAATTATTTAATTAAATTTGATTTGATTACGTCGCAACGGAAAATTCGTTAATTCGGAATTAACGAATCCGAGCCCGGGAGTGTTTGCGGGCCTACTCATATTTCGAATTCAAGTACGGCCCACAAGTCACATCAAGCGTCAAATCATTAGTCACTTTCATTGATGTGATGTCTAGTCACTTTGAGTGATGTGACAACTTGTCACTTGTGATTGATGGTGGTGGTTGGATGACTTAAATGCCATTTACCAAATTTTGAATTTGGTATATCATTTATTTGTTTTTGAAACACAAACCAACTAAAACAACTTCTCTTTCTTCTCTTCTCACCTCACGGCCAAGGGCCAATTTCTTTCTTTTGGTTCTCATTTTTCCGAGAACAAGATGAAGTGAATGGAAGATTTGTGGTGAATCTATCCAATGCTAGCACATGAAGAGTCATCCAAGGTGATAGGGAAACCCACCCATGGGCATGGAATCACCATTTGCAAAGCCTGGAGCTTGGAGCATCAATGGAGGGCATGACCGAAAATGGAGGAGGACAAAAACAGTCCATTGTCGAGAGCTCAAGGAAGGGAGAAAAGTTTTTGTCGTTCCTCCATCGCATAACCGATCAATGTAAGTATGATTCTGACATACTTCTTTATCGTATTCACACATGTTTCTTGCTTGAAATTGATCTTGGTACTAATCTAGAAACCCAACAAAGAGAACATCAAGACTCTTTTCTTGTATCAAATAGAAGCGTTCAGGAGGTCTTGATACCCTTTGTGACCTACGAAGTGTGTGTGTTGAAGGTCCTTCATCTAATTGAACTTCAGGTTCCTCCGTTGGTTCATTGTTTTCAGGTTGGACTTTATCAAGTTCAACCTGTCTATGATTCCCTCTTTCTGACAAAAATTCTACTTCTAGAAATTTTACGAAGCGAGCTACAAACACATTTCGATGCTCGGTATCATAGAACAGATATCCCCTCGTATTCGAAGGATATCCGACAAACCTAAACTTTTTCCCTCGAGGCGAAAACTTATCTTGCTGAGTCACACTGGCATAGGCAGGACAACCTCAAACCTTAATGTAACTAAGATTTGGTCTCCTACCGAACCATATCTCATACGGAGTCGTATGAACGGCTTTTGAAGGAATTTTATTTAAAAGATGTGCAGCTGTTAAAAAGAGTAGCCCCATAAGTAATAGGGCAAATCTGTGAAACTCAACATTGATCGGACCATATCCAATAAAGTCCGATTTCTCCTCTCAGACACTTCATTGTGTTGTGGAGTACCTGGAGGAGTATATTGAGCGAGAATCCCATTCTCCTTCATATAATCAATGAACTCACCACTCATATATTCTCCACCTCGATCAGATCGAAGGTATTTAATATATTGTCCAGTTTGTTTTTCTACTTCATTTCGGAACTCTTTGACCTTTTCAAAGGTTTCCGATTTATGTCGCATCAAATAGACATAACCATACCGTGATAGATCATCGGTAAAGGTAACGAAGTACGAATAACCACTGTGAGCAGTCTGACTTAGTGGACCACATACATCAGAATGTACGAGTTCCAGTAAGTTAGTGGCGCGGTGTCTAACACTAGAAAATGGGGCTTTGGTCATCTTACCCTGAATAAACTACATTTATTAACTCCAATATTTAAAATATCTTTTGAAGTTTGCAATGTATAATGACCATGCTGGTTTGGATAACAAAGGATCTGAATATTACGTTTATCATATAAATATAAAGAATAGTTCTTAATATAACCTTCGGTATCTAATACAAAAAAGAGATATAATATTAGCTACACATCCAGGTACAAAATGACAGTCATATAACAAAAGTGTCCCATTCGGCAATGAGATCTCACATACTCCCACTGCAACTGCATCTAGAGAGTCTCCACTCCCGAATCGCAACTATATCTCTCCAAGCTTCAGTCTCATACTTTCCTTCAGCACCTGCAACGAATTGCAAATGTGAATGGGACAAGCGGAATCTAAAATCCAGCTGGATGTAATGGCTTCACAAGCCAAAGATATATCAATAACTGGAAAAATAAATGTACCTGATGTCGATGCTCTCTCCCTCCTCAGCTGGGAAATGTAGTCAGGACAGTTCCTTTTCCAGTGCCCAACTTTGCTGCAGTGATGGCATTTGTCTTCAGAAGCCCTCTTGGGCTTTGCTATCTTTGCCTATGGTTGAGGACTGAGACCATTATTATTCTTCCCTTTCTTCTTCTTTCCCTTTGACCAAGTCTGGGAAGAAGCAGAAAGTGAAGTAGGTCTGGGAGGGCGAGTCGGTACTCCCTTCTTGAGGTCCTCTTCCGCCATGAGCAACATCCTATGCAGCTCTTGGTAGGTACAGATAATCCCATTCATGTTGAAGTACACCACGAAATAGCGATAAGAAGCTGGGAGTGAATCAAGAATGACACTCCTATCGAGAATGTCGTTCAGAATGAGATTATGTTGCCTCAATTGATCGATCAAATCAATCATCTGAAGAACATACGGGCTAATAGCTTGCCCCTCATCCAATCGCGTATGGAACAGTTCCATTGCGACCTTATGAACAACAACTTTTTCTTGGTTCTCAAACGATTGTCTTAATCGAGTCATCATACTATACGCAGATGACATGTCATAATATTGTTTCTTGAGTCCCGGTGAAAGCGAACTTAAGATGTATGATTTAACTTTTAAATCATCATCTTTCCAAGCTTGGAAGACTTCGTGTTCTTTCGATGTAGCGTCCCCTGCCACAGCAAGGGGCAGTGGACCCTCAAGAACATATCCCAAATTCTCGGAGTCGAGGACAATCCTTAAATCCAAATCCCAATCGGTGAAGTTATCAGCGCCCTTGAGTTTGTTCGCATCAAGCATACACGCAAAGTGATTAGTGGATGGTGCCATCATCACAAATCTATCATATAGATCACAAAAAAACGGTTAGCAGAAAATAAGCAGTTTCATATAATATCATAAGCATAAACTAGATAATGGATTTTTAATCTAAAAATGACCTCTCACTAAATCATGCAATACTGTAATCCCGAAACAGAATACAAAGATTTAATAATTAAATTAAATACTAATAGTGAAAAGTGGATCCCGTGAATATATTTTAGCTCACAGCAGAGGCACGGTCTCGCCTACGTATATTCATCAGGTAGACAACTCATTTGTCAATCACTCACTAGTGACTCATGGGTTTCCGGTCCTGGTCGTTTCTCGTTGTGACTGCTAAGGCAGGCCAACAAGGAGACATACCAAGGTTAAACTCGTCAATGATAAACTCAAGCTACTTGCGTAACCCTGATAGCTAGGGCACGTTCAGGATAGCGCTTTCGCTTGAATTTATCTAGTATCTGACATACATCCGGTATAAATAAATCTCTATCGGCTACACCATCACAGTAGAGGCACGGTCTCGGATGTAGTCACAGAGAGATATTCATAAACCGTATTGACAAGACAAACCATATAACATACATCAAATACATAATTACATTTAAACCTTATTAATTAGGGATTTTCCGCTAAGTATCATACATATTAAATCTAATCAAATTAGATCAAAACATGCATGTATAAAGTTAAGAAAATATGATTAAACATTGAATTTAAAAGGCTAATCATATTAGGGGGCCTAGAATCAGACTCGCTCTGATACCATTTTATAGGGGTTTTAGGGCGGAAATCCGGTAAAGCAACGGAACAGTGAAAATTAAAATTTTTCGATTTCAAAATTTTTTCTTGAATTAATTAAATAAACTTATTTATTTAATTACCCAATTGTCAAATTATGAAATATTACACAAGAAATCATATTTCTAGGTAATTACCTAATTGCCCCAAAACTTTGCATTTTGTTCATTTTAGTCCGAAATTGTTCAAAACAATTTTGGATGATTGTAAATCATTACTAATATGAATTTAACATGTCATAGACATTGAAATACAAATTACAACAAAAATTTCCAAAATCTTCATCAAGGCCGTGAGCCTCCAAATGTGGCATAATGTGCATTTTGCACTTCACATGTTCAAAACACATCAAGATGATATCCAATCAACATAAGTTTTATATGTATCATAAAAACATCCAAATACACAACATAAATGAAAATACTCAAATTTGGAAGTGGTCTTAAACCCTAATTTTTCAATTTCATCAAATTGGACAAATTAAACCAAATTAGCAAAATCCAACACTTCAATCATGTTTCTTCCATTCCAATCAAGCCTCACCACAATGAAACAACTATAGAACAAATCTAGGTAATTTAAGAGTGGGTCAATAACTCTAGATTAGCAACAAGTTTCTCAAACCATCAATAGAAAGCTTACTAGCCCATTAGTAACATTCTATGACCATTTATACATGCTCAACCCAATCCAAAATTTCCATCCTCCAAAAATACAAAGAATAAATAATATAAAAACATAAGAACATCACAAGATGAAGCCCACAACAAGAGGAACATTTTTCTCTCTAATGGAATGTTGGAAATACTTACTTAAATCCAAGCTTTTTCTTTGTTTTTCTTTTCTTTTCTCAAGCTTCTTTGTCTTTCTTTTTAATGGAGTTTTTCGTAAAGGTTTTGATTTAATGAAACCCTAAATGAAAAAAAAAACAATTTGTACTCCCTTTCCAAGCTTTGGCCGAAAATTATATATAAAGAAAATATCATGATATTTTTCAATTGTTTTATTTAAAGCCTTTTATCAACTTGTTACTTTAATCATTAAACCATTTAATGTAATAAAGAAAGTCAACAAAAGCAACTTAGTCATTAAATAAAATATCATAACTTTAAAATATCTATACTTTAATTAATTTAATCATTTAATAATTAATTAATTAATTAAATACAAATATATTAAATATATATATATATATATTTACATTAAATATTAAATACATATATATATATATATATATTTATGATATTAGTCAAATATCTCAATTTGATAATTAATTAATGTGTATTTGAATTAATCCATCATTAATTGCAAATACACAAAAAATAAGGAAATGACTATCGGGTCCCTACACATGTATATTTCATTTAACCTTTAAACGACTTTATAAATAATCAATATTATTTATAAATATTGCCCCAGTGCTCTACGAGTATATTTCATTAGTGAGACTCTATAGATTCAGGCATATTCGTCACGAAATCCAATTTCGTGTCCATGATTTATCCACCCGTAAATTATGACGAACACGGATAAACTCGCTGAATCATACAGGTCGAGGTCATGAAAAAAGTATAATTCCTCCGTCACAAGTATCCAGATATATCATAGAGATATAGATGTAAACTTCAAATCTCTATGGGGATTATCCCGTCGACGTCTCTATTAGCAATCTCAAAAAGAACATTTAGAACTAACTTCTAAAATGTACCACGGGCCCATGGTTTTTTTATCTGATTGCTAATCATATGGTGTACCTATGTTCTATACACAGAATTGACGGATCCTATCTCGATACACACATGACACTCTGAGGATCTATCCACACCCAACGAACATGTGGAGGTCTGATCTAAATAGATCGGTGACGTGACTGCCATCTAAGTGTGGAAAATGTCTCATGTGCCCACAATGGTATCTCAAGTCGAAGAATAACAAGTGCTACTCAACTCGATAAGATTCTTATTGACGTTGGTGTACCATCCATTAAGAATCTTCGGTGAGTGGTTCAGTGTTTATCCTCTATAAACACCTACACGTCTATACTAGTCTCCAAGACTTATGGTTCATTGAGAAACCATTGGAATCATATATTCCAGTATACGACATGTACCAGTCTTAACGGGTTTACTTTACTGACCAAGTAGTGTAAACCTTGACCATGAACTGTCTGAGAATGACAACGTCATGATACAACTCAATGTCAGTTGTGACTCTTTTGCAACATCATCATGACTAGTCATTCTAAGGTCATTACGTCTTTACCATATTAAATATACATTATATTATAGAAACTGCATATATTATTCATAATAATAACGTTTTACAGTAGTATTCTCAAAGAAATACAATCGGGAATTGGCGCTCTGAGCACCAACCCTAACAGATTCCTATTTGGGCCTTGGCATTTTGGGTTTGATCCATATTGGCCAAAGCCCATGCCTAAAGAATTAATTGAAAGCCCATTGGACTTTAATTAAATAGTATTGGATGCTAATTGGGCCTTTGAGACCTATTAAGATTGGATTTGGAATCCAAGTCTAAAAGGCACTATTATAAGTGTAATTATTTAATTTGAAATTAAATATGAATTAGTATCGAATACAATTTAAATTGGATTTGAAATTGTAGTTCGATATAATTCAAGAATACGTATTTTGAGTATTTATTCTTAAACGAGTTGGACTCACGCAAATCAAATCGTTGTATGAACATTGGATGATCATTAATCAAAGATTAATTAATTGGATTAGATTGATTGACAACATGCTTTGTGTGAATACTTGGATGTATTTGTATGAATAATGTATATCGGATGGATATTAGTTGGGTGGGGGCAATTTTGGAAATTATTGTAAGTATGGTACTTATTTGAAATTGGACCTGCGTGTCCAGCCTTTCACCTCCTTATCTTTTGTATTTCTCTTCTCACCAATTCCCCTCAATGTAAATGAGGTTTCTTTAATGTATTATGTAATTGGGTAGAAGTATGAATAAATCTAGCGGGAGAGAGGAAATTGATAGATTTGTTTTAGGAACAAATTGTTATATATCCATCAGCATATCATTATTAATTTTATTTGCGCCTTATTATGCTTTTAGAATGCATGTTTAAGTGTGTATGATGAGACCTAATCAAAGATAATAAATTGATTGCCAATTTACGTGAAAAAACCTCATTCAATATTAAGCGTTTTCCTTCCATTGAGTGGTTCTTTCTCAAGATCCAAGATTGGCATTGGTTTGTTGGCCAAAGTCAAGATCATTGTCCATCGCGGATGTGTTTGAACCACGAAAGCTTTTTTATATATCGCATGTCTTGGGAAGTTGTGATTTGTTGGCCAAAGTCAAGGTCACTTCTGTACATCGACGTGGATTACGAAGCTTTCCCACTATCAATGGGTCGCGCTTAACTGGAATCATTAAGCTTGTTAAGCCAAAGCCAAGGCTTAGTTGATTCAGAGGAAAATGTTAGGAAATATATATTGGATATATATCTTGAACTTGAAGGTCCACCTACCGGATCTAGGAATTGGATGAGATCCAATTGATCTTAAAGATCTACCTAGTTAAGTTTCATACAGCTTGTTGGCCAAAGTCAATGTTGTGTGTTATTTAATGGGATCCTAGCCCACTAGGAAACTGGGTTTCCCGAGTACTCAACAGAGGGTTAGAGGCTCGCCGAAAAATAGTGGGAGGCTAGTATTAAATTTTCAATTTCGTTTAATACTTTAATACTAGCTAAACACGCTCTTTTAATTTTATTTATTATCGTTATAAATATATTAGTTAATATTTGTTTTATTGCTTTCTTTGAACAGTTAGAATATATAAGACACTACTCCACTTGTAGTTGGTTATATAGTTGGACTATCGTAACCAATATATTTTGAGTGTACCCGATATCATTGATTGAATAGTTGGACTATTGCAATCGAGATGGTTGGAAATATTAGCGTTAGGGACATTATCATGGGCGATAATGTCTTTAACGGCTCCAATTTTTCAGATTGGGAGATGAGTCTCAAGATAGTCCTGGGAGCCAAGAAGTTACTCTATGTCATAGAGAAACCTCTCGGGCCTGAGCCCGGAGTTGAGCAAATAATAGAGCATGAGTTTTGGAAGACTCATCATGATGATAAATTTAGCGTTCAATCTGTAATGCTTGCCACAATGACTCCTCAATTTCGTCGTCATAACAAAGGATTGGATCCTTATAGTATGATGTTGAAATTGAAGGATCTTCACAGGTCTAATCTTAGATCTCAGAAGTATGAGTTGCGAAAGAAGCTCTTTCACTCGCGTATGTCAGATGGTACATCTATCGAGCACTATGTGTCGCAGATGATTGCTGACATCGAACAGCTAGGTCAACTGGGCATAAACTTCGAGGCCAAGACTTCCATAGATTTGATCTTACAGTCTCTGCCCGAATGCTGGGGTGGGTTTTTCATGAACTATAACATGATGAACCAAGAGAAAACTCTTGGAGAGTTATTGGCAATGTTGAAAGAAGCAGATCCAGAGCTTCTGAAGGGCAAGAAGCGCAAGACGCACCTTACTTCGACGTGCCAGATGGCCAAGGCTTGGCCGAAGGCTTCTGGGGTGTGAAGAAAATGAAGAAGAATGGCAAGGCTAAATCATCACAGTTTTCTGGGAAGACTAAAGACATATCCCAAGACGTCTGCCTACATTGTGGCAAACGGGTTCACTGGAAGCGTGACTACAGTGAGTCCAAGGCGGAGTTGAAGGAAGTGAAGACGGGCAAGGCTCCAGATTCAGGTATGTTTATTATAAACATGTCCACTACTGGTTTTAAAAATTGGATTTTTGATTCTGGATGTGGTACTCACATATGTACTGGTGTGCAGGATCTGCTGATTAGCAGGATACTGGCTTAAGATGAGATCGACCTACTAGTCGGAAACGGGAAGAGAGTCGCTGTTTTAGCCGTTGGGACCTATGTTTTGTATCTGCCATTGGGACATGTAATTACATTAGGTGACTGTTATTTCATACCTAGTTTGACTAGGAACATCATCTCTGCATTTTGTTTATCCCGTTGCGGGTATACCTTTGTATTATGGAACACTGGGTATTTTGTATACAAAGATAACATTTTGATATGTACATCATATGCTAATAATGGTCTTTATATTTTGAATGTAAGTGAATCTCAAACATATAATATGACAAACAAAAGGCTCAAACTGAATAAATCAGATGAAACTTATCTGTGGTATTATTTTCTGGGACACATTAGCAAAACTCGTATATCCACACTTTCGAATAGTGGATACTTGGACGAATTTGATCCTAGTTCATATGACGTCTGCGAATCTTATTTATTTGGCAAAGTGCTTAAAACACCTTTTAGCGGTAATGGTGTACATGCCACCGAGCTGTAAGCCCTCGTTCATGGTGACGTATGTAGGCCCATGTCTAGCTAGGCTATAGGTAGTTATGAATACTTCGTAACCTTTACGGATGTTGCATCACATTATGGTTATGTGTATCTTATGAAACACAAGTCGGAAACTTTTGATAAATTCAAAGAGTTTCGACACGAAGTAGAAAAACAGACCGGTAAAAGTATTAAAACATTACGGTCGGACCGTGGTGAAGAATACTTAAGCAATGAGTTTCTTGATTACTTGAAAGAGTATGTTATTCTTTCACAATGGACTCCTCCAGGAACACCTCAATTCAACGGTGTGTCCGAATGGAGAAACCGAACTTTGTTGGACATGGTAAGGTTAATAATGAGTCGCCTTGGGCTACCAATTTCCTTCACGAGATACGCATTGAACAGTGCAATACTTATTTTGAATAAGGTTCCATCAAAGTCTGTTGGACAGACTCCATATGAAATATAGACAGGAAAAAAACTGGGTTTCTCATTCCTGAAGATTTGGGGATGCTGGGCATATATTAAACGTTTGGATTGTATCAAACTAAAACCCAAATCAGATAAGTGTCTATTTTGTAAATTGGTTATCATAGGGAAACCAAATGATATTATTTCCACAACCCATAAGAGAACAAAATATTTGTTGCCCTCCATGAGGTTTTCCTCGAAAAGGAATTCCTTAACGCAATGGTAAATGGGAGGAAAGCAGAACTCGATGAAAATCGTAGTGATATTCCTGGCACAGAATCCCTCACGGAACACGAACAGTTCATTAGGGATGAGATTGTATCACAATATTCTAATACACAAGAACCGCGTAGATCAGAGAGAGTCAGAAAATAACCTGAGAGGTATGGGTGGTTTCTGATCTCACCTCACGTAGATATTAATCTTATTGAGGATAATGATCCGGCTACGTATGAGGAAGCGATACAAGGTATCAACTCCGCTTTATGGCAAGAGGCCATGAAGTCCGAAATGGATTCCATGTTTACCAATCAAGTTTGTGTTGGAGTCAAATCAGGGAGGCGCAGCGGAAGAAGCGTTGTCCTGGTGAAATCGTAGTTTAAAATTTTTAAAATTAAGAATAAATTATTCAATATCAAATATTAATAATTCATTCATATTTCACCTTAACATATTTATTTGATATCATATAACGACATAAATAATATTGAAACTCTGCGAAACTTTTACGAAAACATTTTTTTCACAAAATAGCATAAAATGCGTTTCCGGCCGAACCGGCCATCCAATGCTCATGGGACTGCCCAGGTCAGCCCCTAAAATATTTAGATAGTACGAAGGCTGCCCGAACAATGACCAGTTCACTGTTTGGGCTACCGTTACCAGGTAACACCGTTTTTCGCCGTTTTCGCGTAGTTTTACTTTGAAACAATTTCCGATAAATATTTTTCTTGGGGAATTAAAATAAACCAATTTATTCTAATTACTCAATCAATAAAAACTGAATTTTTATCTGAAAAATCAGATTTATCATTAATTGCCGAAAAGACCATATACTTTGTAAATTTTATATTTTAGTCCTAAATTGTCAAAAACAATTTTGAATGATTCCAAATAAGTTCTAAAATGATTATTAACATGTTCAAAACATGAAAACATAATTTACAACTCAAACCCCTCAATTTCTCCAAATTGCCGAGAGGGTCTCAATTTGTCATTAATTACGATTTGGCCCCACATGTTCAAAACATGTCAAGATCAAATCCAATCAATCCCAAATTTTATACACACCAAATATACATCAGAATATACAACATATATGAAAATCCCCAAAATTGGATTAAGTTAAGAACCCTAATTTCTCAAATTACTCCAATTGTTCAATTTACACTAAATTGATAAAATTCAACACTTTAATCAATCCAATACCACACCAATCAAGTCTCACCATCATGAAACAACTCAAGAACAATTCTAGGTCATTTATGAATGGCTAAGAAACTCTAGAATGGCAACATGATTACTAATTAATCAAAAGAATGCTTAATAACCATTTATAAGCATACTTTGTTCATACACACATGCAACATCTTTCCAACAAGTTTAAAACCATGTAATTACATACATAAAAGAGTAGAGAAAATTCTAAACATCACAAATTGAAGCCTAGATACATGGAAACAATTTCCTACTTGAAGAAAGTTAAAAAAAACTTACAAATTCCAAGCTTTGATTGAGTTTTTCCAATTTTCCTTCACTTTTTTCTCAAACTTTTCTTTGTAAATATTTGTAAAACTTGTGTAAGTGATTGAAAATGAAAAACAAAACAATTTTGTTAATTAATTTCCCTCATGGCCGAAATTGACAACAAAAATAATAACAATTATTGATTTTTTGTTCAATTTTCATTAGTCCACAATTTAGTTAATAAAGTTAACACTTTAACTTTAATAAAGTAAATCAAAATGTGTTCCAATGGTATCAAGCCATTTCCAACTTTAATAAAGCATAAATCATTACAAAGATATTTGTAATATTAATTAATTAATTATTTAACAATTAAATAATTAAATAATAAATATAAATATCTCAAATATATGTATTATATTTACATTAAATATCTCAAATACATATATTAATGATATATGTTAAATATCACAATTTGATATTTAATTAATGTGTATTGAATAATATCAAATATTAAATACAAATACACATCAATTCAGGAATGACGATCAGGTCCCGATTGCATGTATTTTTCGTTTTACCGTTAAACGAGTTATAAATAATCAGTATTATTCATAACAGTTGCCCTAGTGCTCTACGAGTATATTTCATTAGTGAGACTCTCTAGATTCAGGCATATCCGTCACGAAATCCAATTTCGTGTCCATAATTTACCCATCCGTAAATTATGACGACCATAGATAAACTCGCCGAATCATACAGGTCGAGGTCATTGCATACGTATAATCAATCCGTCACAGGTATCCGAATTATCCCAGAGATATAAATATGAACGTTAAATCTCTATAGGAATAATCTCGTCGACGTATCCATTAGCAATCTCTAAATAACATTCGGAACTCATTTTCGAAGTTTACTATGGCCATAGATTTAACAGATTGCTAATCACATTTGGACTACCTATGCTCTGTACACAGAACTGACGGATCATTTCTTGATACACACAGGATATCATGAGCATGAGTCCACACCCAACGCACATGCGGAGGTCTGATCTAAATAGATCGGTGACGTGACTGCCATCTAAGTGTGGAGGATAACTCATATATCCACAGTTGTATCTCAAGTCAAAGAATCACTATGCTACTCAACCCGAGAAGATTCCTATTGATGTTGGTGTACCATCTATTAGGAAATCTTCGGTGAGTCATTCAGTGTTTATCAAATAAACACCTACACGTTTATACGAGTCTCCCAAGACTCATGGTTCATTGGGATAAACCATCGGACCAAGTCCAATATACGACATGTACTGGTCTCAGCGGAATTTTACTAACCGACCCGTGTCAGTAAATCTTGACCAGGAACTTAATTTAAGGATATATAACTTATAATAACACTTCCCAATGTCAATTACAAATTATGTTGTAACTGCGCACTACGTTGTAAATCCTAAGGTCTTTGTCTAATATATATACATATCACTAAATCAGATTTAGTTTCAATCTAATCAATCTAATCGAAATTAGATCGAATATGTATATAAAAGACAAGAGGTGCTACCATTTAAAAATAGTAATATTATGGAAAAATGTATTGCTCATATTCATGAATCAGACATAAATATGTTCCGAATTGGCGCTCTGAGCACCAACCCTAACAATTTCTCCCACTTGCTCTAGTGCCAATCCATGGTATCATATACACATCCCAATGTATATCACATACTCATGGCCCTCAAGAACTCACCTAGCGCTCAAGAGGTAGGTAACAGCAAGTAAGCTCGCTATGACATATTGAGTTTGTCTAACAAACATAATTATTTTCCTTTGCATGCATCATTCATATTTTTGTAGAAACAAAGTTCTACATCGATATGACTCAGATGCCATATCAATATTGTGCTTCAGCTACTAAGTTGTCTAAGTATTTATGGATCAAATCCAAAATACTATGTAGACAACCGCAAACACAATTCTAATAACAAACTTCTAATCTACGAGGTCACTATGAAACTTCATAAGTCAATATTTCATAAGTGGCAATTAATTCTACTCATACAGTAGAATCATCCATGACACTCTCACTGCATCTTTTCTGACTCTTTATGACGTAGACTGTCTATCGTCATAACTAGACCCAAGACTAATCTGACCCTAATGGTTGCAAATTCATTCTCAATAGTAAGAAACTCATTCTTAATATCTCAAAGATAATAAAGAATATGTTTCATGACCCATCTTATGGTCTAGAGGATATCAAAATAACTCGTAACAATTATGATTAAATTGATATCTCTAATCACACTCAATATAGTATTCATTATGCCATCATCCTATGATGTTTAAGATTGATTAGACATTCTAATCAATATCTCTTTCGAAAAAGGAATCATCATTTACTAAAGATGAATACTATATATAAGACACACACTAACTGTCAAACAGTTATACTAACTATCACACATATAGTCTTGTTGTGTCCAGCAGTATCTCAAAAGTCTCTTAGTTTTATATGTTATATAAAACTTTATATCAAATATAATAGAGACCACTCTCACTGCTTTCATGGAGAAAATAAGACTGAGGTAAACTTTTTTACCTCATAAACATCTCATTATTACATTAATAATGACAATGTCATTATGATGTAAAATACTAGAAAGAAATTTGTATGCTCCCACTAACCCTTCTATCCCATATGTATTCTCTATGCTTTGGTAAAATCAGACAATCTGATTGATATCAAAATTAGAAAATACAAATTTCCAGAAAGCTCATCCGAGTCTACAATAGGCTCTATAAGCTAATATACTAAATTGTAATCTTAGCATAATACAAACTCCAGGGCCATTCCAAAACGAACTCTTCAAACTAAGAAATCACAATGGATCTCTTATCTGAAGAAACCATTCAGAAACGCCACTTTGTATTCTTTTAGCTAAAATATACAATTTAGTATCATCATTAACCAACATATCTCAAATTATTCAATCAGTGCGACTAGAGACAAGTTTCCTCAGAATCTACAATAGATTGTTGAGTATAATTTTTCTCACTGTCATACTATAAAAGTCAAACCTTTAATAAACTCATTGTGCTTTTGCTGTGTAAACCATTTTCACATATTATGAACGATTCATAATAAAAGCTCAATCAAGTTCCAAACTTGATCGTAGTAAGCTATGAACAATCTTAGATCTACGGTCTAATGCTAATTTCCGGAATCGATATCAAATATTGTTCCCACTATAAGTTATAGGATAATTTTCTTCGATAAGAAAACAACAGAACCATTAAGTATCAAATATTTTACGAATGATTCCGACATCCTATAGCACTTATATGGAACTAATAAAAAGGTATTTTCATCTTATTAATTATGTAGTTCAATTTATAGTTTATCACCGTATTTGACTTCAATAAGTCAAGTCTTTTCTACAATAGACAACACCCAATGTTACACACTAAGTAATAAACAATTTTATTACTCGAGATCGTAGAAAAAATATTCTATCAAATAGAATACAATATTCTATTAAATAAAATAAATGATAAACTTCTACTCATACCTCCGAGGCCCAAGTAATATCAATTATATAACAATTATACAAAAGATAGATTCAAACCTCAAACATTTCAAGATTCAAATTTTCTACTTATAAATATCATATATGTAACTGTAGAAACAAATGGAACATTAATTAAAATGATGAGTTATTATTAGTGGAACATATCCCCAAGAGTATTGAAACTAATTCGCTAACTCTCAATATCAAACGAATCAAATCGTATAAGATTCGATTTCTTCCATTAATCAATTCCATCAATATGGAATCGTGGAAGAATAATATTGATGTAAGAATTATATTCTTCGAATAACCTTAGAACTAATTGCCATAAATTCATATGTTTGATCGTATCAAACATCTTTGAACAATTCAAAAATTCACGATGAATTTTAAAGATACAATTTTCATAACTTCAGATGGAATGTCTTTGAACCAGTCAAAATATTCTATCTGTGTTTCATCGAAAACGTAACTAAGTCACGACAGTTCATTGACTAAGTTACGAAGTAAAGAAAACTACCTTAAGTAATTTATAATTCATTAAATCACATACATCCAATGTATCAATTTCATAAATTTCCTGTTCCAATGAGAGTCAATGGTTAAATGAGATTTAGTCACATTCCCGAATACAATATTCGTTAAATGGATAAGGATATGTGGCGTGATCTAATATCAGGCCGTCCTTTACCATATGGTATAAGCATCCAATACTTAAGTGATAAAATGTCATAAAATAATGTTCTAAGTTATTTACTTAACCGGATATTTTTCTTAATGTTTATCTATTGGTCAATGATACTACTAGTAATTTTAAAATATGTAACAACTGTTATCAAAGAACAAGTAACTATCAAATAGTCGCAAGTTATGATATCAAATATCGAAACAATCATTCAACAATATTTTAAATAACTAGACGGGAGATCTGATATCCAATATCTACAGTTGTCGTATTATGAAAATCAATATTTTCTATACACAACTATACGCATATTCTTTCTTTAGCTTTATTATTTACTTTCAAATTATTTACAACATTTGCAAATAATCGAAAAACAAATAGTGTCTGACACGTGACCTCTGAATGTCACTGAAGCCAAGAAATATCATTATTTGATAAACAAATACCTAATGGGGTTTTCTTAATGCCAGTGAAGAATCTCGAGACATGAACTAATTCATGTCAATCTTTACTACATAAGAAACTATTCAGTCTAGAAGGATTATATCATTATCTATTTTAATCTAGAACCAATTCTAGAAATCTGCAACCATAATTGAAGTCAGAAAACATATATAATATGCATGCAGTGGATAAAAGTTTAATTCTATCAAACAAATAGAATAAGGAACAACATGAGCGACAATTTACATAATATCACACACCGCATAAGTTAAGTATTTTTAACCTAGCAGTGCCTCCCACTACTTTACGTAATACCGTAATCCCCAACGAAAATGATAATTCAATAATTAAATTGAATTCCATAATGGGAAGTGGACCCCATGAATATATTTCGACTTACAACTTTGGCACTTTCTCACCTACGTATATTCATTAGGTAGACAACTCATTGTCAATCACACTCACTGTGACTCCTGGGTTCGGTCCTGATCGTTTCTCTTTATGACAGTTTTGGCACGTTCACAATGAGGCGTATCAAGGTTAAACTTGTCGATGACAAACTCAAGCTACCGATGTAGTCCTGACAGCTTTGGCACGTTCAGGATTTCCACTTTCACTTGAATTTGTCTCTTATCATATAAGTTCTACAGGCGCAAATGAACTACCTTCACCCATGGCTGCACAGCTTTGGCACGTTACAGCCATAGCATCATGAAAATATTTACATTCGTATTGACAAGGCGGACGAAGAAAAAAATATTCCTAACACTAGTCACATTCTTAAAACCTTATTGAAACAAGGATTTTTCAACAAAAGATGTATTTACTTTATTTAATCAAATTAAATAAACACATGCATGTATTAAGTAATGATTAAATTAAACATTGAATTTTAAAGGGCTAATCATATCGGGTGTCCAGGATCAGACTCGCTCTGATACCATTTTTGTTGGAGTCAAATCAGGGAGGCGCAGCGAAAGAAGCGTTGTTCGGGTGAAATCGTAGTTTAAAATTTTTAAACTTAAGAATAAATTATTCAATATCAAATATTAATAATTCATTCATATTTCACCTTAATATATTTATTCAATATCATATAACGACATAAATAATATTGAAACTCTGTGAAACTTTTACGAAAATATTTTTTCACAAAATAGCATAAAACGCGTTTCCGGCCGAACCGGCCATCCAATGCTAATGGGACTGCCCAGGTCAGCCCCTAAAACATTTAGATAGTACGTAGGCTGCCCGAACAATGACCAGTTCACTGTTTGGGCTACTGTTACCTAGTAACGCCATTTTTCGACGTTTTCGCGTATTTTTACTTCGAAACAATTTCCGATAAATATTTTTCAAGGGGAATTTAAATAAACCAATTTATTCTAATTACTCAATCAATAAAAACTGAATTTTTATTTGAAAAATCAGATTTATCATTAATTGCCGAAAAGCCCATATACTTTGTAAATTTTATATTTTAGTCCTAAATTGTCAAAAACAATTTCGGATGATTCCAAATCAGTTCTAAAATGATTATTAACATGTTCAAAAAATGAAAACATAATTTGCAACTCAAATCCCTCAATTTCTCCAAATTGCCGAGAGGGTCTCAATTTGTCATTAATTACATATTCAAAACATCTCAAGATCAAATCCAATCAATCCCAAATTTTATACACACCAAATATACATCAGAATATACAACATATATGAAAATCTCCAAAATTGGATTAATTTAAGAACCCTAATTTCTCAAAATTACTCAAATTGTTCAATTTACACTAAATTGATAAAATTCAACACTTTAATCAATCCAATACCACATCAATCAAGTCTCACCATCATGAAACAACTCAAGAACAATTCTAGGTCATTTATGAATGGCTAAGCAACTCTAGAATGGCAACATGATTACTAATTAATCAAAAGAATGCTTAATAACCATTTATAAGCATACTTTGTTCATACACACATGCGACATCTTTCAGACAAGTTTACAACCATGTAATTACATACATAAAAGAGTAGAGAAAATTCTAAGCATCACAAATTGAAGCCACATGGAAACAATTTCCTACTTGAAGAAAGTTAAGAAAAACTTACAAATTCCAAGCTTTGATTGAGTTTTTCCATTTTTCCTTCACTTTTTTCTCAAACTTTTCTTTGAAAATATTTGTAAAACTTATGTAAGTGATTGAAAATGAAAAAAAAAACAATTTTGTTAATTAATTTCCCTCATGACCGAAATTGACAATAAAAATAATAACAATTATTGATTTTTTGTTCAATTTTCATTAGTCCACATTTTAGTTAATAAAGTTAACACTTTAACTTTAATAATGTAAATCAAAATGTGTTCCAATGGTATCAAGCCATTTCCAACTTTAATAAAGCATAAATCATTACAAAGATATTTGTAATATTAATTAATTATTTATTTAAAAATTAAATAATTAAATAATAAATATAAATATCTCAAATATATGTATTATATTTACATTAAATATCTCAAATACATATATTAATGATAATTGTTAAATATCAAAATTTGATATTTAATTAATGTGTATTGAATAATATCAAATATTAAATACAAATACACATCAATTCATGAATGACGATCAAGTCCCGATTGCATGTATTTTTCGTTTAACCGTTAAACGAGTTATAAATAATCAGTATTATTCATAACAGTTGCCCTAATGCTCTAAGAGTATATTTCATTAGTGAGACTCTCTAGATTCAGGCATATCCGTCACGAAATCTAATTTCGTGTCCATAATTTACCCATCCGTAAATTATGACGACCACAGATAAACTCGTCGAATCATACAGGTCGAGGTCACTGCATACGTATAATCCCCCCGTCACAGGTATCCGAATTATCCCAGAGATATAGATATGAACGTCAAATCTCTATAGGAATAATCTCGTCGACTTATCCAATAGCAATCTCTAAATAACATTCGGAACTCATTTTTGAAGTTTACTATGGCCATATATTTAACAGATTGCTAATCACATTTGGACTACCTACGCTATGTACACAGAACTGACGGATCATTTCTTGATACACACAAGATATCATGAGCATGAGTCCACACCCAACGAACAAACGGAGGTCTGATCTAAATAGATCGGTGTCGTGACTGTCATCTAAGTGTGGAGGATAACTCATATATCCACAGTGGTATCTCAAGTCAAAGAATAACTATACTACTCAACCCGAGAAGATTCCTATTGACGTTGGTGTACCATCTATTAGGAAATCTTCGGTGAGTCGTTCAGTGTTTATCAAATAAACACATACACGTCTATACGAGTCTCCCAAGACTCATGGTTCATTGGGATAAACCATCGGACCAAGTCCGATATACGACATGTACTGGTCTCAACGAAATTTTACTAACCGACCCCCGTGTCAGTAAATATTGACCAGGAACTTAATTTAAGGATATACAACTTATAATGACACTTCCAATGTCAATTACAAATTATGTTGTAACTGCGCACTACGTTGTAAATCCTAAGGTCTTGTCTAATATATATACATATCACTAAATCAGATTTAGTTTCAATCTAATCAATCTAATTGAAATTAGATCGAATACGTATATAAAAGACAAGAGGTGCTACCATTTAAAAATAGTAATATTATGAAAAAAAGTATTGCTCATATTCATGAATTGGACATAAATATGATCCGGATTGGTGCTCTGAGCACCAACCCTAACAGTTTGGACACTGGTTGATGTATCAGAAGGCATTGTGCCTATTGATAGCAAATAGGTCTTCATGGTGAAGACAGACATGGATGGCAACAAACAAACGTACAAAGCTAGGCTTGTAGCGAAATGGTATCGTCATCAATATGGTGTCGATTACGACAAAACCTTTTACCCGTTCCCATGATTAAATCCATTCGGATGATGCTTGCTAAAGCTGCATATTTCGATTATGAAATATGGTAGATGGACATCATAACCGTTTTCCTTAACGGAAATCTTTTGGAGGATGTTTATATACAACACCCTGAAGGTTTTGTCGTGCCAAAACATGCAAACAAGGTTTGCAAGTTAAATCGATCCATTTATGGATTGAAGCAAGCATTGCATTTTTGGAACCAATGTTTTGATAAGATCATAATGGTATATGGTTTCATTCAAAACGATGATGATTGTGTGTATATAAGAAGGTTAGTGGGAGCGCACTGACATTGATTGTCCTATACGTTGATGATGTATTGCTTCTAGCAATGACATTCCCATACTAAAATCGGTGGTGAAAACTTGGTTTTCATTAAATTCTCCATGAAATTCTTGGGAGAGACACCTTTTTCTAGGAATAAGGATCTACTGGGATAGATCTAAAAGTTGTTGGCACTCTCCGAGAACTCGTACATTGACAAAGTGTTGAAGAGATTCAACATAGATCAGTCCAAGAGGGACTGCTTCCAGTATAATTTGGTGTCTCTCTATCTAAGGACATGTGTCCTGAAACTAAAGATGAGAGAAATTCAATAAATTGGATCCCGTTCTCTTCTACAGTCAGATCAATCATGTATGCCATAATATATACGCGACCTGATGTCTCATATGCTTTGAGCATCCATAGTCACTATCAGGCCAATCCAGGTGATGGTCACTGGATTAATGTTAAGAACATCATTTAGTATCTTAGACGAACTAAGGATGCTTTCTTAGTTTATGGAGATGGAGAACTTGAGGTGACTGGGTTCACCGATGTAAGTTTCCAAACCGATAAAGACGACTGTAAGTCACAATAAAGGTATATATTTTATTTGAACAATGGAACAGTGAGCTGGAAATCTTCCAAGTAAGATACTGTTGCCGATTCAACAATAAAAGCATAATACATTGTTGCGGCTGAGGCAGCAAAAGAAGCATTTTGGATCTATAAAATTCCTAATTGGATTAGAAGTAGTTCTGTTAGCAGCTGAGCTAGGCTACAGCATAAGCTAAGGAATTACGATCTCATCAATGATCCAAGTATGTACTTCGACGTTTCCATCTGATTCGTGAGATCATACATCGTGGCGATATCAAGATCGAAAAGATCGTTTCAGATGATAATCTTCCAGATCCGCTGATGAAAGTGATATCTCAGTAAAATTTTGAGCGACCCGTACATAGTTCAGGTGTTGGACACTTGAGTGATTGACTATAGGCCAAAGGGGAGATTGTTAGACAATTATGACCCATAGCATCACTATTTGTAAAAGACATGGTGTTCTTTGTACAAATTAACTATGTGACAAAAGAAATTGTTCTTTTATCATTTTGTAATTGGATTACTTTGATATATAAATGATAAAAGTCCATATGATTAGTACCGGATTAATAAGATATGAGACAGTATTAATCAATGAAAGGTTTAATCATTAAATATCCCTAGTCGTAGTATTATCGAGACTGGACATCGATAATGCGAAATAGGCTAGTATTACACTTGTGCGCGTTATGGAAGCTTAACGACATAGTTCTCATATATTTAAGTATTTGATACTTATGCAAGTGTGATGGGAGGTTCTGTTAGTCATTGGATCGGGAACAACTTCGCTCTGGATAGACCCCTCGGAGTCCCATTGGTAGTATGACTATGTGGGAATCCGAATCAGGGTAGGTGTATGTGGTCTTAACCTGAGACTTGCATCGCTAATACTTGCGACAATCAGTATACTTTGGTTTTGATCGTCCGGAGCTTTAACAGGTTCTGTGTACGCCTCTTCTGAGTATAATGAGAATCGTAGTGTATTGGGTGTGATGTCAAGATGGAAGTATGACTTCGGTCATATGGAGATGATGATCACGCAGAGATACAGAACTAGTACTCTTAAATGCTGCAGCTATCAGGATAATATGACTAGGTCATGATTATCTGATTATAGAGACTATTTTAGTGATCCGATATATGCTTCGTACGGGGCAGACACAATTCCAGCCCCAGGCCTAGCATGTGACATCCGATACTGGATCGTAATACGCAATATTTTGTATACTACGCCTGATAAAGATTATATATTATTCGTTGAATATTTCTAGAGAATTGGGTAGGCACGATGCTTTTCTATAAGCCAACCATGTCTTGTAAATCGGTAAGAACGTGGTACGAGGTACGCACGTGTTCGGATAGTCCGACAACTGGATTACTGCCAATATATCCAGGGATCTCTTGGGTCGCTTCCCAAAGATTCACCGATGATATTTGACTCGAACAGAATTAATCTAGGATTAATTATGAGAGAGAGAAAATTAATCTGGGATTAATTACGGCAAGAATTTATCTGGGATAAAATTCGAATAGAAGAGAGAAAGCGATTAATTTGGAATTAATCAATTAAATAATATATTGGATATATTAATTGAAATCGGATTTCAATGCGAAATTAAAATTGGATTTTAATTCGGGCGAACGAATTAATTTGGAATTAATTCGCAAGCGACTTTCGTAATAATTTTGCTAGGGATATTATTTAATTGAATTGGATTTAATTACGTCGCGACGGAAAATTCATTTAATCGGATCAAATGAACCCGAGCCCGAAGTGTGTTGAGCAAGCCCACTTGAATTTTGAATTTAAGTGGTGGGGCCCACAAACTTACATCAAATGTCTACATGAGTGATGGAAGTGGTTGTGAGCATTTAATGCCTTTTACCCTCCAACACACTTTGCCTTTGTTTAGCTTTTTGGAAAAGCATATACACATTTTTGGAAAAGTCAACTTGTGTAATTGTTTTTAGAAAACAAAATATCAAAAACCAAAAACTTTCTCTTTCTCCCTCATTGTCGTGAGCATGCTTCATCTCTTCCATTGATTTTGCTTCAAAAATTAAACAAGTTAGCACTTAAAGGAGTATTGTGAGGTGATAGGGAAACTCACCCTTGAGTTTAGAACTCAACGATTAAGCTTGGAGCTTCTACATCCATGAAAGTTTCAAACATCTCCACCTATCAATGTAAGTCCTCCGCAACTTATTTTTGATTTTATTCACACACGAATCACGCTTAGAGATCTCATGACATGTCTAAGACACTAACATCATCACCCATCTGATTGCATAATTGATTTTTAATAATACCTATAGCATAGAATGTCCTTTTAACTGTTACCGTAGCATTTGGAAGAATCAATACTAAAGTCAAAATCTTGTAAACTAATGGATATATTTTGTGTCTTCCAGTCTCCACCATTATTACTGTAAGTTCACTAATTTATTTCAATTGTGAAATTTCTCTATTATCTTTATCACACATATCAAAAATGTAATTCTCAAGTTGCTGATCAAGTCTGAAAATATCAAATGCTAAGAAATCTATTGGATAAAATTCAGCTAAGTGTAATAACTTTCTTTTATCAAACTGAGAAAAATAAGTCATTAGGACTTAAACATGCCAAACATATAAGCAACTCAGTAGTTGATTCCGTGAAACAAAAATCCAATTCATAAAGTAATCTATCAACAGTAATGAAAAATACATCAATCCTATAGTGAGGCAAGTTTGTATTTTCTACATTACGTCTCACTTGCCTCCGATTCATAAACATATCATCCATGATAGGCACTTCAATTCCATGTTTAACACAAAATGTGGATGCATCATCAAGCAGATAGTCTCATCCATTATCCCTAATTGATTGGAGTTGACGTTTGACTGGTTTAACTAAATGTATTACATTTACAATCTCTTGATCTTTTCTTTGCAAAGATTGCGTCAATTTCCTAATAACTTCTTCATCAATATGAGATAGAAAAAGGGAAAAGTTGTCAAACATTCAACTAAAGCCTCGTGCTTCAATTTTTCCCCCAATTCAAGTGCCTCAATCATCTTCTCAGCCTTAAGCAAATCTCGACACTTACATGATGAGCTAACAAAATATTAAGCATTTTATTACAATAATTGAAAATATCAGCATTTCATGAATATTTTTTGCCAAACTAACAAGAGCTAGTTGTAATTGATGAGCAAAACAATGAACATAATATCCATATGGATTTTCTCTCAAAATAAGAGCTTTAAGACCATTAAACTCACCTTGCATATTTCTAACTCCGTCATAACCTTTCCCATGCAATTTGGATATACTTAATCCATATCTTGAAAATAATGCATCAATTGCATCTTTAAGACTAGAGGCATTTGTATGAGTAACATGCTCAAGACCTTAAAAGTGTTCAACAACAATGTCTTTATCATTGACTGAAATATCACGTGAATCACCAAGTTCATTAAGGATTAGTTTGATAGTCTCAAGTGCTCATGCACTTACAATATCCTTTTGGATATCTGAAGCTATCAACATAATATTCTGAGGAGCATTTTCTGCAAAACGATTGCATTACTATCTGCAAGAAATCTTAAAAGTCCTATATAATTACCTGACCTCCTTGATTCTATAAGCTTATCGTGATCACGAAATGAAATAATAGCATACTTTAACAAATTGCCAACACATTTAACACTTGCCATTAATCTAATCTTGTATTCAGTTTGAACTTGGTCAGAATGCATGTTCATTACAGTTGGAACGTATTGAATATTTCATTCATCAAGGAAAAAAACATTTAGCAACAGTTACATTATGAGAACTAGTAGGACCTCCTAAATGAATAATTAACAATTCTTCTTTTTACTTCCAGTTTTTGAAACCTTCTCCAACAAATAAATCACAGCCAGATTGACCTCCCAAATCTTGTTTGAAGAGATAACAACATAAACAATATGCAGCATCTTTAGATATACTATACACCAACCACTCAGAATATATAGTCATTAATTAAACCATGCTTGAATAAATCGTCTTTTTGAACTTCCGAGGTTGACAAGGCTCTTTTAACAAATATGCTCTACGAACATCATCTCTATCATTTGGATGGTAAGATAGAATATGCAGTCGAAGTCCTGGATGGATCTGCTGGAAAATAATCTAAAATGACTCTTGGACAACTTTTTTTAATGGGAAAAGCACTAGTACTACCACTAGTTTTTGTTACATTCTTGTGATATGTTAGAAAAATTCTCTTTATTGTCGTTGGTAAAAAAAAAAAAAATAAAAAAAAAAAATCACAATTAAATTCATAATCAAAAACTAAGTACTTATAAATTATAATATGAACACCAAAACACACAGCAGATTATCAAATAAAACTGGGTTCATACAGAAATCAAACATAAATAAATAAATTTATATGAACTGCATATTGCATAATATGATATGTTTGAAAAATTCATCTTTATTGTCGTTGGTAAAAAAAAATTCACAATTAAATTCATAATTATAAACTAAGTACTCATAAATTATAATATGAACACATAAAACCCACAGTAGATTATCAAATAAAACCGGGTTCATACCGAAATCAAACATAAATAAATAAAATCATATAAACTGCATATCGCATAATATTTTTGACTTAATACATAATATTCTTGTAGGAAGTGTCTAAGTTTAAATTGAGTTTTAATTGAGTTATGAAATTGAGTTTAAATTAGATTTTAATTTGGATTATGAAATTGAGTTTAAATTGGGTTTTAATTTGAGTTATGAAATTGGGTTTTAAAATTGGTTATGAAATTGAGTTTAAATTGGATTTTAAAACCGGTTATGAAAACTAGATTTAAATTGGATTTTAATTTGGTGCCGAATTTGATTCTAAATTCGATTTCCAAAATAAGTTTTAGTTCGATTCCGATTTCGTCCATGACATAACCGCAACTGAACTGTTTAAATTCGATTCTTCTATTTTCTAATCGGTTCCAATTTCAAATTCGAAAAATCGATTAAATTCCAATCAATTTCGAGTAGAATCGAAATCGGCCCAGCCCTGATAAGAAGAGGCATGCTAAGGACAGTCCCTTGCTCAAGCGACTCTCTCAGTCGCCACACTATACTTTCGACATGCATACAAGTTTCTACTTTTGAAGTTTGCATCTCAATTAGTTTTATAAAACACCCATATTTTATTCATCAAAAAATGATAAATTTACTTACATTCTTACTCACACTTATTATTCACAATAACATAATTGCCACTAAAGAAAATTACAAATTATCCTTTGAAAAATCAGCAGAGAGAAACACAACCATTCTTCTTCTCTTCGTTTCCCACATTATCCCCCATAAGTACTTGCCTGTCTCCATTTTTAATATTTTATTTCATCTTTTAAACTTGTTCAAACCCAATGATCCAACAACTCATCAATCACAAATAATTCTTTCAAGACATTTTCATTTTTTCCGAATAAGAAACCACCAAATCAAAATTTGCTTGGATATTACCATCTCTTATACAAAATAAATAAATAAAACTTTCAAACCAAAAACCTGGAAATTACAGAATCAAAAATTCAAAATCAATATTGTATCAGTTGCTTCGAAAACGAGAATGATCTCCTCCATTCCGATCAACATTTAAAAATAGCCCAATTTTTGGGAAAGAAAAATCAAACATAGCAAAAACTGAGAAATGAAAAAGAAAATCTAAAATCAGCTTACTTTTTTATGTTTTAAATGAAATTCAACCTTGTCTCGACGTCTGTATTTTCATTTAAACCCGCCTCGAAGGTTTGCAGCATGGTGGTGTAAGTTCATTAGAAGAAAATGGAATGGCACAGTGACAATCCCCGGCAGTTTCGTAATTAAATAATAAAAGCATGTCATTTTTTCTAACGAGTGGAATGATAAATTATTAAAGAATTTATGGACACGTGTCCAACACAAAAAATTAACGACAGCGGACAGACAATTCACTGTCCTTAGCACTCCTCTTAATAAGAATATTAAATAAAAGCTCCAAATTTAATTTAAGATTCATAAAATATTATTAAATTTTTCTTATAATAATAAATCAAAAGTAAAGAGTATGGGATTCGCCTAACAACTTAACTCTTGAGTCTTTAATTTTTTTTTTTGGTATGACCTATATTCATCCAAAAAATCTCCGACTAATAAAGAGAATTCCTTACTTATAAATACATGTATAAACTCTACCTTAAGTAATATTAGGATATCACAAATTCCCTCGGGACTCATACTGTAACAGGTCGAGTTCTGATTCTATGAATCAAACTTATTAGCACAAATATACAAATTTGAAAGCATTTTTAAAGGGATCCAATTAACTCAACCTCCTAAACACACTGATTTAGAATCTACAGTTTAATCAAAAATCGACAACAAATTATTCGAAAAATGATTTATGATTTATTGGAAATAATTGGAGATTAATTAGAAATTAAAAGGAAATGATAAAATTGATAATTCACTTGATTGAAAATAAAAAAGAAACTCAAGACACATATATTAAATTATCCAAATTCACTAAAAAATATTAATTTATGATGAAGATATACTAAACATTTTAAGAGTCTTTAGTCAAGTCAATATGAATAGAAAAAAATTTGATTTAAAAAGAAAAAAATTATCCTTATTTAAGAAAATGTAATAAATTATCTTAGCAATAGTTTATTTAAATCTAAACATATTCTTATTCTTTTTATTATGTCAACATAATCTTTTTCTTTTTCACACAAAAATCATCTACCAAAACACTAAAAATTATTGAAAATTACAAATTGATTACCAATTAAAATTAGGCTATTTTTGGAAAACTGTAAAAAAAAAAGGCAAACTAATCAATTTAAAATCACTTGAATTTTAACATCAATTTAGTACATCGCTAAAATAGCGATCCGTGATTGAGCCATAAATTGCATAGATTCAGAGTCCCCAATTTCTTCTAACAACTGAACTAGTATCTTCCAATATAGACCCGACCAACGTTTCAGTTCCATTCCGAATCGGAACTGAACCGAACGGTTCCCGGTTCCACACTTGTGGAACTGGAAATTGGAACAGAACCGGAATCGAACGGACGGTTCCAGTTTGGTTTTATTTTTTATTTTTATTTAAATTTTAATAATAATTTAAAAAAAAATAAAAATGAGATTAAAAATTATTTAGAATTATTAATTTGAATTTAGATTATATTAAATTAAAAATTAAATAAAAGACATTGAACTTAAATTTTTAAAAACTTAAGTTGTCTACGTATCTGTTAAGGCGGTTGTGGGACTGCTAGGATCGAATCAGTGCCCCGAGCAGCGGAAGTGGATCTAACCCATGGATATCAAGCATGAGTGTATTTTTAAATATTTTAATAAAATACAATATTTCATTACGAGTGTTTAGGAAAAAATCAGCGATAAAACGGAGTCTGGAAAATCAAATCAGGATAAAAACCGGAAAGGCCGCACATCCCAAACAAAAGGCTTGCATGTGATGTGCACTGCTGCGCAGCTCCACGCGGTGCGTTGCAGCGCAACATGCAGTGCTCTCGGGATTATGCAATGAACCCTTTTTTATTTCAAAAATCTTAAACACATTTTAAAAATCACCCAAATAATTTTAATTTAAAAAACCAACCACAATACATGTTATACAACAAATATATATATATCTATCTTTAAATCAAAATACAAACCAAAATAGAATCCTAAAATGAAATGACTCATGAACAATTCTAGGTCACCCAAATATGGTCACATGATTCTAGAATGAAAGTCATAGCTCCAAGCTATCAACTAGAGTTCCAAATATTAATTTATGTCTATGTCTAACATAAAATTCTGACTCAATTAGAAGCATATTGTGTTTATGCTTCCAAAGCATTCATACACAATTTCATTAGCCTAATTTCAACATCAAGCTATATTGTTATGTATCTAATATATAATACTGTTGGACAATTATGACCCATAACATCACTATTTGTACTATCATGGTGTTGTTATACAAATTTTAACTATGACGAAGGAAATTGCTCTTTTATCATTTGTAATAGATTACCAAGATATATAAATGATAAAAGGTTCTTATGATTAGTTCCGGATTGAGATGATAAAGACAGTATCAATCCACGAAGGTTTAATAATTAAATATCCATAGTCGGAATATTATCGAGATTGGACATCAATAATGCGTAAAAGACTAGTATTACACTTGTGCGCGTTATGGGAGCATAACGACATAGTTTCTCGTATATTTGGGTATATGATACTCATGCAAGTGTAATAGGAGGTTGTGTTTACCGATGGTACGGAAACAACTTCACTCAGGATAGACACCTTGGAATTCCGTTGGTAGTATGACTATGTGTCTATGGAAATCCGAATCAGGGTAGGTGTATTTGGTCTTAACCTGAGACTTGCACCGCTAATACTTGCGACAATCAATATACTTTGGTTTTTGGTCGTCCAGGGCTTTAACAAGTTCTGTGTACGCCTCTTCTGGGTACATTGAGAATCGTAGTGTATTGGGTGTGATGTCAAGATGGAAGTATCACTCCAGTCATAATGGAGATGATGATCCGTAGGATACGGAACTGGTGCTCTTTTATGTTGCAGCTATCGGGATAATATGACTAGGTCATGCTTATCTGATTATAGAGACTAGTTACCAGAGATCCGATATGTGCTTCGTACGGGGCAGACATAATTCCAGCCCCAGGCCTAGCACGTGACATCCTTGGTACTGGATCGAAATACGCAATACGACGTATACTACGCCTGATAAAGATTACATATTCCTTTAAGAATATTTCTGGAGAATTGGGTAGGCACGGTGCTTGTTAGAAGCCAATCATGTCTTATAAATCGGTAAAAACGTAGTACTAGGTACGTATGTGTTCGGATAGTCCGAGGACGGATTTACTGCCAACATATCCGGGGATCTCATGGGTCGCTTCCCGAAGATTCACCGATGACGTATGGACTCGCACTTTATTAATCTAGGATTAATTATAAGAGAGAGAAAATTAATCTGGGATTAATTACGGAGATATTTATCTGGGATAAAATATTATTTAAAGAGAGAGAGAACGATTAATTTGGAATTAATTGATCAAATATATATTCGATATATTATACGAAATAGGATTTTAATTCGGGCGAACGAGTAAATTTAGAATTAATTCGTTAGCGATGTGAATAGTAATTTTGCTAGACATAATTATTTAATTAAATTTGATTTAATTACGTCGCAACGGAAAATTCGTTAATTCAGAATTAGCGAACCCGAGCCCGGGAGTGTTTGCGGGCCCACTCGCATTTCGAATCAAGTGGGCCCACAAGGCACATCAAGCGTCACATCACTAGTCAACTTTATCACTTTATTGTGATGGAAGTTGTTGGATGATGCTTGAGTGTGAAACACTCAATTGTGATGGTACATCACTATATGTTTAATTAATGATAACTCACTAATGAAAAACATAGCTTTAGAGAAGATCAAACTTACCTAGTAAAGTTGATTCCAATATCCAATCTTCTTCTCCTTATTGAAATATTGTGGAAAACTTCCAAAGTTAGCAAGCTTGTCTCCAAAATTCAATCTTGATTCCAATGCTAGCAAGCTTCACTCCAAGATCCAATCTTGATTTCTCCTTGTTATAATATTGTAGAAAACTTCCAAAAGACTTGCTGTTTTTAGCTTTCACAAGCTTGACATTCTCAAACTCAAGCTTATCAAGCTTATTTAGCTTAATTAAAACCTTACTCAAGCTTGTTATTATAGCAAAATTTATGCAATTTTTAATTAATAAAAGTCCTAATCAAATATTAAGCAGGCTTAATTCAATAAGTAAAATTAGGTGTGACTAATCACTTTATGTACCACTTTGATTTAATTCATTAAATCAAGACAAAGATTAGCAAATGGATTAGTTCATTATCTACCACTTTGATTTAATCCAATTAAATCAAGATAAATACACCTATAATTACATATTGTAATTACTAAAATATCCTCCAATGTAGAGATATTTATGAAATTACAACAAAGCCCTTTGTGTGACTTGGATTAATCCAATTAATCCAATTGGGTCAAAGTAAATACTTAATGTTATCCAAAAACACTTAATTATTTTGGTTGATAATTATAATATCCAATATGATTTATTATAAAAAAAAAATATAAGCTACCTAAGTGCTCAACGAATACATTTCATCTGTGAGACTCTCTAAGTTCAGACAAGTTCGTCATATAAGCCTAGCTTATATGTACGTAATTCGGTCACCTCCGAATTCGCGAAGAACATGAACAACCTTTTTGAACTATACAAGTCGAAGGTCATATATATGTTTCACAATCCATTCGTTGTAGGCTATCCGAGTTGTGCTTAGGAAACATAGATTACACTGTCAAGTTTCCAAGGCGCACATCTCATATCGACATGTCCACGATTCTTTAACACTAATCAGAAACCGTTTATGATATATGTGATCCACCCTAGGTGATCGGCTTGGCGCCAAAGTCTTAAGAATCGTGACTTACTCACATGGATACCTAAATCTTTTATGGTACATATATAGGCCGACAGAACCTATCTTGATACTCGCTTGATTAACGAGTGTGTCGTTCCACACCCAACAAACATCTAGAGACCATGACATGAAGGTTTGTGACATACATGACATATAAGTGTGGAGGATCTCACACAAAATCAATGATATCCTATAGTCAAAGGATCACATATGCTGCTCGACTCGAGGAGATTCCTATTGACGGTGGGTGTGTACTTCCAACTATTAGGAATCACATTTGAGTCATTCATTATTCACTCCAACAAATACTCATATGTCTAAACGAGCTTCCAAATCTCATAATACATTGGGTTAAACCATTGGAACTTCAATTTAAATATACGGCAATGCGTTAGTCTTCTAGGTTATGGGAATTCGACCGTATTCCAAAACCAACGACTATGAATATTACTTTAAGAATAATTTATAATAGTAATACTATCCCAATATCGGACCACCTAG
Organism: Zanthoxylum bungeanum; assembly: GCA_019454045.1. NCBI lineage: Eukaryota > Viridiplantae > Streptophyta > Magnoliopsida > Sapindales > Rutaceae > Zanthoxylum > Zanthoxylum bungeanum. Next base: position 107,046 of record SKCR01022798.1, read on the forward strand.
TGTCCAATATTACTACATGACTATTCTAAGGTCGATGTAATTCTTAACATATTTACATATCAATCTAATATGCTTAATGACATTAACATTAATAAGGTTTGAAATAAAATATAGTTATTTTATTAATAAATAATAAAATATAATGTACAATACATTATTCGGATTGACACTCCAAGCACCAACTCCATCAGTATTCTCTTGGTTGAGAGAAATTAAAGCTCACGCAGTTCCATTATATTTTTAAGATAGTTCCCCATACTATATTATTTACTCATCAATCATCATCATTATCTGTACCTGTTGATCCTTCAACTCCCGTTCCACTAGCACTTGCAGATGAATTATTAAAAAAGTCTTCAAAGTCATCTGGGGCATCTTCTTGTTGCCTCAAATCTGTTGGGTTTCAATCAAGTCCTAAGGATCATTTATAAGCAAAAAAACGAGTTGAATACATATCATATGAGGTGCGGAAAAACTCACATGGATCGGTATAGATGCAACGAAGAAGAAAACGCACTGCTCCTCCTTGCTCGCAGTGAGCTGCGCACAGGTGGACTGCTCGGCGTGGCTTGTCTTCCTCCTCCAAGATTCGGCCATTGATGGACATCATTGAAGCTCCAAGCTTCCAAGCTTCCAAGCTCACGAACTCACTTCCCTATCACCTTTGTATTCCTCCATGAGTGTGCTAGCACATAGATCTTGCAACAAGATCATTGCTTCTCCAATTTCTTTCGGTCAAACCAGAGCAAGAGATGAAGAAATCGGTCCATGACCGAGAGAGAAGAAGAGGGTTTTGGCTCCAAAGATTGCCAAAACCGTAAATCAGAGAGAGAAAGAATTAGTGGAAATAAAAAAAAATGTAAAAGGTTTTATATTTTCCAAAAATATTAAACCATTTACCAATTTTAATTTCAAAAAGCAAAGCATTAAATGCTTATCAATCACCACAAATCAACTCACATCAATCACTCAAATGTCACATCACTCAATGTGACATGTGATTTGACGCTTGATGTGACTTGCGATTTGATGCTTGATTTGACTTGCGTGCCGCACTCGAATTCGAAATGCGAATGCGCTCGCAAACAATCCCGGGCTCGGTGTTCGCTAATTCCAAATTAACGAATTTTCTGTTGCGTCGTAATTAAATGATTACGCCTAGCGAAATCACTATTCACGTCGCTAACGAATTAATTCTAAATTAATTCGTTCGCCCGAATTAAAATATAATTTTAATTCCGCGTCGAAATCCAATTTCGTTTAATATATCGAATATATTAATTAGTCGATTAATTCCAAATTAATCGTTCTCTCTCTTTAATTGATATTTTATCCCGGATAAAATATCTCCGTAATTAATCCCAGATTAATTTTCTCTCATTAAATTAATCCCAGATTAATTAAAGTGCGCGTCATACGTCATCGGTGAATCTTTGGGAAGCGACCCATGAGATCCTCGGATATGTTGGCAGTAAATCGGGTCGTCGGACTATCCGAACACGTAAGTACCTCGTACTACGTATACACCGATCATAGACAATTTGGCCTCTAGCAAAACGCCATGCCTACCCAATTCTCCGGAAACATGCTTACAGGAAATAAGCGATCTATATCAGGCGTAGTATACGTGGTATTGCGTATTTCGATCCAGTATCGGATGATCACGTGCTAGGCCTGGGGCTGATGGAATCGTGTCTGCCCGTACGAAGCACATGTCGGATCTCTGGTAACTAGTCTCTATATCGGATAACTATGACTAGTCATATTATCCCGATGACTGCAGTACTTAAGAGAACGAGTACCGTATCCTACGTGACCATCAACTCCATATGACTGGAGTGACACTTCCGTCTAACATCACACCCAACACACTACGATTCCTCATATACCCAGTATTGGCGTACACAAAACCTGTTCAAGCCCTGGACGACCTCAACCAAAGTATATTGATTGTCGCAAGTATTAGCGGTGCAAGTCTCAGGTTAAGACCAAATACACCTACCATGATTTGGACTTCCATAGACACGTAGTCATACTACCAATGGAATTCCGAAGGGGTCTATCCAGAGCGAAGCTGTTTCCCGTACCATCGTAAAACACAACCTCCTATTACACTTGCATGAGTATCCTATACCAAATATACGAGAACTATGCTGTTGTGCCCTCACAACACGCACAAGTGCAATACTAGTCTTTTACGATTTATCGATGTCCAATCTCGATAATACTCTGACTAGGGGATATTTAATGATTTATCCCTTCGTGGACTGATACTGTCTCATATCATTCTCGGTCCAGGAACAAATCATAGGGACCTCCTATCATTTATATATCTAGGTGATCTAATCAACAAATGATAAGAGTGCAATCTCTTTGTCAAAAGTTAATTTGTACAACATCACCATGATCTGTACAATAGGACGCTATGGTCATAATTGTCCAACAAAATCAACTTGGGTCGAATCATCCACACATGCTGTTGCTTCTAAAATGCTTGGATGTAATGAAAGTCGTCTCCCTTCAAATATTGCCTCATAAGCTGAAGGCTTGTTCAACCGCAATGGTGGAAACAGGTGTTGCCGGCATCTCTTTCGCAATAGTTGATAAAACATGATCAATATTTTGATTGTCGGTTCCACCAGTCAAGTATTTGAAAATTTTTACCCGCACTTAAATTTCAGGGAGGAAACTCGAAATTGGTAGTAGATAATAATTATCTAATTTCGAGTTGTAGTCGTGTTATCCCTATATTTTTATTCTCTGTAGTAACCAACGTTCAACTACGCTAAGTCTTGAATGTATTACGGTTCGGTACTAGATTGTCCTAATGATTGCAAGTTAAATCTTCTAACATAATCATTAAATATATATATTAAATCAATTTTTAGGTTATCTATTATTTTTATAATATTAATTTCATCAGCTATTCTTAAATATGTATAGTAAGTTAGTAAGACACTATTTAAACCTTCTAATTTAAATCTAGGATAAAAAAACTATGGCAATAAGATAAAGTAATTGAATGTCTTTAAAATAAATTAATCATTTTCTCTTCATAACAGTAATAGCTTCAATTAAAACAATATTATTAACATCAGAACTTTCAGCATTCTCATATAGAGTACCAACAATATTCAAACATTCAACAAGAAATAAATTTATTGTAGGATAATAATCTCAGCTAAAAATATTTGTAGCATTATTAATAACTTTTAAAAGTTCTAATTTTTTTCATAAATATCCCATTGACTAGGCAAAACTGTTATATGTTGAACATGTTAGGAACAAACTACATAATACATATTTATATTGGAAAACTTGAGTTAAAAGAAAATAAGTTGAATTCCAACGAGTTGGAACATCTCGTGAAAATTTTACTGATTTAACACCATTTAATTTACAAAACTTGGCCCATTCTCTCCTAACTTGAGAATATGACCAAATACAATTAAGTGCAATCTTAATATGATTAATGTGATGTACTAAAAAAGTCAGACCATCTTTAACACATAAATTAAGGACATGGCATGTGAGACATGACATGTGCAACGAACGTGAAAAAATCGACCTCCCAAATTTGGTTGGCATATTTCTTTTAAATCTCTAATTGATGCAATATTTGCATAACCATTGTCAAAACTAATTGTTAAAATTTTACTAATAAATCATATTCATAAAAAATTACTTTAATCATTTTATAAATATTTTGTACAGTATGTTGCTTATCAAAAACTCTAAATTCGATAAGCCATTTTTGCATATTCCAGATGTATCAATCCAATGACAAATCACACCATGTATGAGTGTGTTTGCCAATGATCACTTAAAATATCAGAACAAATAGAAAGACGACCTTTAATATATTTAAATATTTCATTTAAAATAATTTTATCATCTTTGTATAATTTAAAATGTTGATATTTTTGTTGTATTTCTAGTCATTTTACAGGTAACATGATTTAAAGCATTTCGAACATAATTAGTAAAATCAATTTTTTCACCAAAACTTAAAGAAATATGTGCCATACAAATAAATTTAGCAAATTCTTCTCTATTTTTGGCATCAGAATATTTAAATAAATCTAAAGAACTCGTACCTTTACT
>SKCR01022799.1:0-77488 GCA_019454045.1 Zanthoxylum bungeanum
CCAGTGTGTATGCAATCCCCAGTATGACTGGTATGGTCACCGGTATGGCACCGATATGAAGTGTGCCGGTTCCAGAGAGCTTGCAAAACAGAGCATCTCACCGGTATGGGGACCGGTATGGGGACCGGTATGCCGGTCTCTATATCAAAAATGTATATATGAAGTTTTAAGGCATTTTGTACATGAACCTAATGCATCTAAGTGAATGTGCTTGTTTCCTATGAGCTTAAGTACTTGAATAAATAATTCACAATACATTTAGAACTCTAACCTAAGACTTTACATAATTTCTTCAATCTGCGCCAGTCTTCACATTCTTCGCTCTTCACCACCGTTGTGCTTCGACATCTTTTTGTAATGTCTCGCTGTTGTGCGTCAAAATCTTCACTCGTGTTGCATCATCAAAATCCATTACGTGATTGTGTCGCTAACAAACATTATGTTCCATAAAACATAACAGGCCTCACGCGCGGTCCTATAAAATATACTTTTAAGATTTAAAGGGATGTTGTGATCACATAAAACCCCATATGCACATCTCCATTTCATCCAATTCGATTGAATTCTATACGTAATATCTCGATTGACTTCTCCATCCTTTTGGAGGACGGACCCGAGATACTTAAAACACTCGCTAACTGAGATTGATTGGTCGCCAATTCTTATTTTTGTCATATTACCTCTACGATTTTTGTCAAACTCACACGTCGTGTGCTCTGTTTTTAACCTATTTAGTCGGTGCCTTTAACTTTTAAGGTTTTTCTCCACATCTCAAGTTTAGCCTCTATACTTTCTTTAGAGTCATCCACCAATATCATATCATTAGCGAATAACATAAATTATGACATCTCATCTTTGATATCCTTAATAATTACATCCTTCACTAAAGCAAAGTATTTTGAATCAAACGCGAGTTCTAAGCTAGTTTAAGTTAAACATTCCACCGACTTTGAAAATAATAATACTAGATATCCCAATTTAATGCTAAATAAAGGACGACTTAAAAGGAACCAACCTTGGGAATATTATGCATAAAGCTCCATGGAAAACTTCAAAAATTCAACCAATATAGGAACTTGGTGAACTAACTACAAATTAATAAGTTGGCAAATCAATCAAAGACAATAATATATCAATATTTGGGAAACTCCTTTATTAGAAATATTACAGGCATCAATTGTAAAGCCATTTAAGGAGTAACATCATTAGAACGAACAAGTCTCACACTCAAACTTGATACAAAAAGTGACATTATAACACAGTAATTTGTGATCTTATTAAATCAAACCACTAAAAAAGGAAATGAAAACAAGTACAAGCTTCATGCTTCCAAGATGTTGACATCATCTTCAGCCACCTACTAAAAAAAACAAGATGCAATAGTTCTGTCAGCTTTCTATCACAGATTCAAATAAACTCCTCACCCAAGTATTCTATTGTAAAATTTCATGGGCAAAACCAATTAAAAAATAACAAAGCACCCCTCTGTAATGTAGAATTACTTGCAAGCCATTCAAAAACACTGCAAGGGTAATACAAACACACTGGATGTTGTTTTGGTTAAGTCAGTCATAAGCAAATATTATTATTAAATATATTACCAATTAAGATCCATTATGTAACACCAAACAATTTCTCAATTAACCACAAAAATTGTGTTGTTATAGAAATCAGCTTGTCATAAATAAAACACTGACAAGTCTATCAATTTTCAAAAGGGTATTATTGCTCATCCTAGAGATATAGAAGACAGTGAGGTTAAAAAATAGCAGAAAAAGATGATGCAAGTTAATAAACAAAGAGCTAATACATTGTAATCTTTGTCAACAAGATCTCAAAAGTAAAAATTAGTTCCATATAGCACAAAATTCTCATAGAAAACACAAGTTTGACAGTCACCTCTCTTTCTTCTCATTTTGAATGTAAATGTGTTCAAGATACATGTATATATGAACCAGGATTGAATGCAATCTCACCTCCAAGCTTTTCTTTGGCACCCTTATAATTGGCCCACCAAAAATTTAAACAGTCCTTCAAGCCCCCATTGACATTCAATCTTAATTAAGAAAACCAAATTGAAGTTTTATAACTTTCCTCCATTGAAGTTGAGCAGTTAGCCACAAACAACCAAATAATAGTGAAACTGAATGAAGCAGCAACTACATAGCAGAAGGATAAAATAAAACTGCCTCACATGGAGCTATTGTTGTATTGAAACCCCATATGAACAGTGACAACTCTATACATTCAGCTCAACGACAGAGCATGTGATCAAAATGTAATTTCAAGAAAACCCTTAAATTCACACTAATAAAAGTTAATAGAATGATATCATAAAGACTATGAATATCCAAACTCTTCGACTAAATAATATGAAGTGCTCATTCCCACCCGATAAACAAGTAGCAGACTATCAAAAACAAATCCATTTTACCAAAATAAAAACACAATAAGACCGATGAATGATGCACATCAAAAGAGTATTGTAGAATATAGCATCAAATTACATTGTGAGAGCAATGAAACTGATGAGGTCATAGTCACAATAAGAATAAAAACCTAAAAATACACAAACCAATTTCATATAATAACAGAAAATCCTAAATCTAGCTCCAATTAGCAAGAAAATAAGCATAACATGTAAAACATAAAAGAAATGAAGTGAACTAACCAGCTGACCAGAGAGCGTGTGACAATGATTAGATCATAATATCAATAAAACCTAAAATTTTAGACATACCCATATCATAAAAAGCCATAAAATCCAAAATTTTACATAGAATTGCAAGGTAAACATGCATAACATATTAACAAAAAATAAAGACGAGACTTTAGCATCAAAAAATTGAGAAAAACCTAACTTTACACAGACCTATTTCAAAAAAATCAGAACATATCATAACATTTAACACAGAATTGCATAAAAACAATCATAATCTATTATATCAAAAGCAAAAAAAAAAAAAAAAAAAAAAAAAAAAAAAAAAAAAAAGATATTTCTATTATCAATTATCAAATATGTGGGGTAAGCAACTTAAGCATGATGGACTAAACAGATCGGATGGTTAAACCAAAAAAAAAAAAACCTAAAATTTACAAATTCCCATTTAATTAACAATAAACACAAACCTAACAAACAGTTGTAAAAGAAACTAACCCAGAAAAAAAATGATGAGATTTATATTGTCAAATATGGGCAATTCAACAACTGACCTTAGAGAAGCAGGAGGAGCTGAGGAGATTCAGTGAGAGGACGAAGCAGCAGAGTGTTGCTGGTGGCTATGTTGAGATTGAGAATGAGAAGGAGCGATAACCTTGTTGTAGACTTGTTCGCCAACAAGATAGATTCCAAAAGCAACGAGAGCGATGCCGAGGCCTGGAGTGGCTTGACGCAGATTGCTTGTCAGCAATGGATGCTTTCTCCACTCGTCTCTTCGCCTGAAGAACTCGCCTGTGTGTCCCATTTTTTACAGATTCGCAAGAATCCCAACCCTTCCATGCGGATTTGAATGCGCTTCGTGGTGTTTTTTGAGCTTGTTGGGCCTTCCGTAAAGCTCATCTCATCTTAACAAGTAAAGCCATTGGCCCATAAATGATTGAAAACGAGCAATGTCCCCAATAATGGGAGCAAATCGAATACAAAAAGAATGCCACACGTTTACATTAGAATACGGATATTGGCATCATGTAAAAATAGAGGTAAAATTTATGTGTGAAAGGGATCTGTACTCGAGTCGATAAGGAGATAATTTTTGTACTCGTTGATTGAACATGATGTATACGGATATTGACATCATCTTATCATACCTGATCCTAGACCCGGCCACGGTTCCGATTCGGAACCGGAACCGAACCAGAACCAAAACGGTTGGAACCGGAAGGTTCCGATTCCAACCGGTTTCGGTTCCGGTTCCGGAACCGAACCGGAATTCGACCGGTTCGGTTGGGGTTCCACCCCAACTCGAACCGGTCCGAAACGGTGGAACCGAACGGTTCCGGTTAGAACCGTCGGGTTCCTGTTGAAACCGTAGGGTTCCAACAGGAACCCTACTCGAACCGGTCCGAACCGGTGGAACCGAACGGTTCCGGTTGGAACCGTCGGGTTCCTGTTGGAACCGTAGGGTTCCAACAGGAACCGTCGGGTTCCTGTTGGAACCGTAGGGTTCCAACAGGAACCCTAATTCCCCCAACGGCTAGTAGCCGTTGAGGGAGCAGGGAGCCGTTTGGCTCCAAAAGAATTAAAAAAAAATTATTTTTATTATATAAAATAAAAATTACTAATGTACCTCTAATAACGGTAATAAAACGGTTATATTTAGGGGCATTTTTGGTATCAAAAAAAATTCTAAAATTCTATAAATATGATTCATTTTTCATAATTTCATCACACCAAATTCTCAACTCTCTCATTTTCTATAATTCTCTTATTCTCAATCTACTTCAATACAATTCTCTTATAATCTTATATTCTTATTTTCTCAATCTCAATTTATTTAGTTGTTAATTTGTTATCATTCGCATCGCAATTATTCAATTTTCTTATTTTTCTTCCTAATTTCTCAAAAAAAAAAATGGCAAGCTCATCCGAGAACATAATGTCAAATATGCCAACCCAAGAGAGCGGCCCTAGTGTCAGTGCACAATCACGGAGAAGAGAAGTTAAGGCTCGGTCCTCCGATATTTTCAAAATTCTTTTACTTTGGAATATATAGAAGATGATTCACAACGAGCAATTTGCAACTATTGTGGGGTTATCTATAAATTTTCTGGTGGATACGGCAATATGATCAAGCACATGGAGAAACATCATCCGGTTGAATTTGGCATTGATACGACGTAGACTCAAATGGCCAGGTACGCATCATCTAGTAGAGGTACGAGTAGTGTAGATTTATTTAAATATTCTGATGCAAAAAATAGAGAAGAATTTGCGAAATTAACTTGTATGGCACATATTTCTTTAAGCTTTGGTGAAAAACTTCATTTTACTAATTACGTGCATAATGCTTTAAACCCTGCTGCATGTAGAATGACTCGAAACACAACAAAACGTCATATTTTCAAATTATATAAAGATGGTAAAATTATTTTAAATGAAATATTTAAAGAGATGAAAGGTCGTATTTCTATATGTTCTGATATTTGGAGTGACCATGGCAAACACACTCATACATGGGTGTGACTTGTCATTGGATTGATGCATCATTTACCATGCAAAAATGACTTATTGCATTTAAAGTTTTTGATGACCAACATACTGCACATAATATTTATAGAATAATGAAGGTAATTTTTGATGAATATGGTTTAGGAGAAAAAATTTTAACAATTGGATTTGATAATGCATCTGCAAATACTGCATCCATCAATGATTTTGAAGATTTGTTCGATAATGCTTCTGCAACAAGTGCAAGCGGAAGATGCGGAACCGGAGCCGAAGGATCAACTGATAATGATGATTGATAATTGTAAAATTATAATTTACAAAGGGGATATGTCTTAAACTTGTAATGGAACTACGTGAGCTTTGATTCCTCTCACCCTTGGAGGATACGTAGGCAACTTAAATTTTTAAAAATTTAAGCTCAAGCTCTTCAATGTAATAAATTTTTTTTATTTATAAATTTAATCTCATTTTTTTTAATTAATAATTTTTTTTTTATTTAAGCTTTGATTATTTGATTCTTCTCATTTTTTATTTTAATTAATTAAAAAAAATTAAACGGAACTGAACCGGTTCGGTTCGAGGTTCCGGTTCCACTTAAGTGTGGAACCGGAAACCGGCCGGTTCGGTTCCGAACCGGAACCGAACCGCCGGCCGAGTCTACCTGATCCATTGTCATCTATACTCGTAAGTATTCACAAATAATAAAGGGAAATTAAAAAAAAAAAAAAAAAAACTAGCATAAAGCCCGCACTTTACGCGGATTGGGAATATCTTTAACTATAATTTCATATCATAATGAATGCCCTAATGTTATTTTAGGTATTGATTTTTATAAATGCTCAGGATCTACTTAATAAATATGTCTCGTCTGTTTGTCTCTCAATTTTCAAATAATATTGTTAGGAAAATTTATAAAACTAACTAAAAAAAGATACCCATTTACCAAAATGAGCCACAACGTTTCTCATTTGTATTTCTAACCATAGTATCCGAAGTGTACTTCGGAGAGTATGGATTCTCTCAAGTACTTCCCGAAATTGGATAAAAAATTGGAGATCTGAAGTTGTTAATTTTTTTTTTATTGAAAACTCTGGATATCCGAACTATTACTTCGAATCTCCAAAGTTTTCTCTTAAGTATTCTTCGGATTTCCGAAGTTTGAAAAATTATTTATAAAATCGGGCATTCCCAAGTTGTTCTCTCTACAAAAACTTAACATTTTTTGCTATATGAAGTTTCTTCATGTTCTCTTAAGTCTAAAATGGAACAAATACCTCCAATTTTCTACAAATCCAAAGTAATAGTTCGGATATCCGAAGTTTTCAATAAAAAAATTAAAAGCTTCGGAAATCCGAAGTCAAATCTTCGGATTTTTATCCGTCTTCGGTGTGTACTTCAGAGAATCTATATTCTCTGAAGTACACTTCGGAGACTATGGCTGGAAATGCAAAAGAGAAACATTGTGGTTCATTTTAGCAAACAAATATCTTTTTTGGTTAGTTTTTATAAATTTCCCATATTTTTAATCCATATTAGAGTGTCTTTCTCCTCTTCCTCTGACACGTTCACAAAATGGTTTTTTACTCCCAAGTATAAAGGTGTCGAAGTAATAAAATAACTCGGTAAGTCTGGAGTCGATCCACATGGAATAGATTTAGTAAAATAAGATAATAATTTCAGTGAAAATAAAAAGATTGAGTGATTTGAAGTGATTGAAAAATTTTAAATTAGACTGCAACAATAAAATAAAATAATGGGATTAGGGGTCCACTTTTAATATTTCTATAACGACCGATAGTTTAGTTACTATTACGTTGTAGTACTGTGGTATCGTTGGATGAAGATAATATAAAATAAATTATGTTGAGACTCAAATATCCTTATGAGATGACTTTGGGAACGATCGGTTAATCTTTCGAAATCCCGGGAAGAGACTGTACAGCGTACCCTTTGGACAGCCCATGGTATTGTGGGCATAACTTTTTCGTATGAACTCCGATTTTTATGAATTTTATATCGTCGGAAAGCTGAGACCGAGACCTACAACTTCCACGTTAAATACTTTCCCAAATTCGGACCATAACTAGATCAAAAACAAAAGTCAAAGTCTGAATGAATAGTGATTTCGGACCAAAATGATAAAATCTCAAAACTTCTCCATTTTTCCACACTCTTCTACATTCTTCCTTTTATCATTTAAGTCCCCCTATATAAGTGTGAACTATTCACACATCAAGAAAAGAAAAATAGAAAGAAAGAAGAAGAAAACGTACGAATGAGAAAGATGGGGGAAAGAAGAAGAAGAAAAAGAAAAGAAAGAAAGGAAAAAGAGAAGAAAAAAGGGAAGCAAAAAAGAAGCTTGGCATCCATGGAAGCTTGAAGAGTGGAAGAAAATCAAAATATGGATGTAAGAAAACTTGACCCATTTTCTTATTTTGGAGTTTTTGAATTTGAAGATTAAAGTAGGATGATGGCTTGGTGTGATGATGGTAGTATGAGTTTTGACATTAAAAACTATAGAAGCATTGATGATTCTAGGTTTGTGGGTTTTGGGTAAAACTTGATGAAGTAATTATAATATGTTTAGGTTGATGAATTGATTTTTGGAAGATAGTAGTAAGTTGATGACTTGAATTATTGTAGTTGAATGGTTTTGGGTGTTGGACAATTGTGACCCATAACATCATTATTTGTAAAAGACATTGTGGTTTTTGTACAAATTAACTATGTGACAAAGGAAATTACCATTTTATCATTTTGTAATTAGATTACTTGAATATATAAATGCTAAAAGTCCTTATGATTAGTTCCAGATTATAAGATATGAGACAGTATCAATCCACTAAAGGTTTAATCATTAAATATCCCTAGTCGTAGTATTATCGAGACTGGACATCGATAATGCGAAATAGACTAGTATTACACTTGTGCGCGTTATGGAAGCATAACGACATAGTTCTCATATATTGGGTATTGGATACTCATGCAAGTGTAATAGGAGGTTCTGTTTACTGATGGTACGGAACAGCTTCGCTCTGGATAGATCCCTCGAAATCTCATGGTAGTATGATTATGTGTCTATGGGAATCTGAATCATGGTAGGTGTATCTGGTCTTAATCTGAGACTTGCATCGCTAATACTTGCGACAATCAGTACGTTTTGGTTTTGGTCGTCCAGGGCTTTAACAGACTCTGTGTACGCCTCTTCTAGGTTTATTGAGAATCGTAGTGTATTGGGCGTGATGTCAAGATGGAAGTATCACTTCAGTCATATGGAGATGATGATCACGTAGGGATACAGAACTGGTACTCTATTATGTTGCAACTATCGGGATAATATGACAAGGTCATGATTATCCGATTAAAGAGACTAGTTGCTAGTGATCCGATATATGCTTTGTACAGGGCATACACAATTCTAGCCCCAGGCCTAGCATATGACATCTGATACTGGATCGCAATACTTAGTATACTACACCTGACAAAGATTATATATTCCTTAAAGAATATTTCTGGAGAATTGGATAGGCACGGTGCTTTGCTAGAAGCCAACCATGTCTTGTAAATCGGTAAGAACTTGTTACAAGGTACGCACGTGTTCAGATAGTCCGATGACCGAATTTAGTGTCAACATATCCAGGGATCTCATGGGTCGCTTCCCGAAGATTCACCGATGACGTTTGACTCGAACATAATTAATTTGAGATTAATTATGAGAGAGAGAAAATTAATCTGGGATTAATTGCGACAAGAATTTATCTGGGATAAAATTCGAATATAAGAGAGGAACGATTAATTTGGAATTAATCGATTAAATAATATATTCAATATATTAAATGAAATTAGATTTCATAGCGGAATTAAAATTGGATTTTAATTTGGGCGAACGAATTAATTTAGAATTAATTCGCGAGTGACTTTCGTAATAATTTTGCGAGACATTAATATGTAATTAAATTTGATTTAATTAAATCACAACGGAAAATTCGTTAATTCGGAATTAATGAACCCGAGTCCAAAGTGTGTTTAGCTGGCCCACTCAAATTTTAAATTTAAAGTGGGGCCCACATCAAGTCACATCACTAGTTAAACACTTACTTTTTGGTGATTGAAGTTAGTGAAGATTATGATGGCTTGTAAAACACATTACCTTATTTTAATTGATGTGTGATAGACCTTTACTAACTTTGGAAATTTGGTATTAGGTTACTTGGTTTTTGAAATAAAAAACACATCACTCACTCTCTCATTTTTCCACCAAGGCCGAATCCTATCCCCTTTCATTCTCTCAAATTGGCGTGAACCTAGGGTTCATAGTTGATGATTTTTGCTTCAAAATTCTTGCTTGCTAGCACATCAAATGAGTCAACAAAGGTGTTAGGGACACTTACCCCTTGAGGTTGGAATTCAAATGAGGGCTTGGAGCATTTCTCAAGGAGGCAAAATTTTTGTATTCTCTACATCCACTTATCCGCTCAATGTAAGTATTTTCCGCAAACTTACTTTGTTTATTTACATAAATTTTATGCTTAATAGATCCTTGGCATGTTCTAGGAGAACCCAACAATGGTATCAGAGCCAATTTTAAGCATGAAATAATTAGGGTTCATAGACTTTATTTTGGGGATTTTGTGATTTGAGCATGATATCTTCAAATTGAATGTTTGGTTATGCTTAGATTATTATAACTTAGAGTTATGCATGATTAATTTTGAGAAAAAAATGATTAGATTAATTTTCCCCAAATTAGATGCCATGGCTGAATATGATGGACCTTAGAAGCTCACGGTGATTTTGAATTTTGGACCATTGGATGTGTTTAAATGCATGAGATATATTTATTTGTGATTTAATTGGATTGAAATCAAAATTGGATATAAAAATGCTATATTGCCGTGAGTATTGGAAGCATTGAATGAGTTGATTTTGCTTCAATTGTGTTGGACATGAATTAAACATATTAAAGCATGATTAATTAGGTAAATTGGTGTTTTGGAAATATTAATTTAAATAATTAATTATGGCTAATACACTTTAATTAAAAATTGTGATATTTGGAATATTGTAATTAAATAAATTATCCTTTAATTTTGAATTGGGCTAATATTGTTGTATTTGGGCTTAATGGGCTTGGTTGAGCCAAGTTGGTTTATGACAATTGGATTGGATCCAAATTGGGCCTAAAACCATACCCTAAAGTCCAAATAGAATAATTGGGCCTTTAAATATTTACTTGGGCCTAATGGGCCAAAATTAATTTTATGGGCAAAGGGTGATTCCTTATTGGGCTTTGGTTGCCAAAGTCCAAGCCTTATGAAATTAATTAAAAGCCCATTGGACTTTAATTAAATTGACATTGGATGTTAATTGGGCCTTTGAGACCCATTTAGATTGGATTTATAATCTAAGTCTAAAAGGCACATAATTAAGTGTAATTATTTAATTAGAATTAAATATGAATTAGTATTAAATACGAATTTAAATTGAATTTAATATGGTAGTTAAATCAAATCGTTGTTTGAACATTGGATATCATTAATTCAAAGATTAATTAATTGGATTAGATTGATTGAATAACATGCTTTGTGTGAATACATGGATATTGTATGAATAATGTATATCAGATGGATATTAGATGGGTGAGGCCAATTTTGGAAATTGTTGTAATAAATTTAGAATTTATTAAATTGGACATGCGTGTCCAGCCTTTATATTTGACTCTTTGTACTTCTCTTCTCACCAATTCCCCTCAATGTAAATGAGGTTTCTTTATTGTATTATGTAATTGGGTAGAAGTAAATATAGTGCTAGCCAGGGAGAGGAAAAAAGAGAGATTTGTTCTAGGAACAATTTATTGAATATCCATCCACATATCGTTATTATTTATTTCGCACCTTATTATTCTTTTAGAATGCATGCTTAAGGGTGTATGATGAGACCTAATCAAAGATAATAAATTGGTTTCCAATTTACGCGAAAAACCCTCAAACAAATATTAAGCATTTTCCTTCCATTGAGTGGTTCTCTCTCAAGATCCAAGATTGTCATTGGTTTGTTGGCCAAAGTCAAGATCAATGTCCATCACAGAAGTGTTTGAACCACGAAAGCTTTGTTCCATATCGCATGTCTTGGGCAAGTTGTGATTTGTTGGCCAAAGTCAATGTCACTTCTTGTTCATCGACATGGATTACGAAGCTTTCCCACTGTCAATGGGTCCCGCTTAACTGGAATCATTAAGCTTGTTGAGCCAAATCTAAGGCTTAGTTGATTCAGAGGAAAAGGTTAGGAAATATATTGGATATATTGGCATATATGTTGTATATATGTTTCGGACTTGGAGGTTCACCTACCGGATCTAGGAATTGGATGGGATCCAATTGATCATAGAGATCTACCTAGTTAAATATCATACAGCTTGTTGGCCAAAGTGAAGGTTGTGTGTTATTTAACGGGATCCTAGCCCACTAGGAAACTAGGTTTCCCGAGTACTCAACAGAGGGTTAGAGGCTCGCTGAAAAATAGTGAGAGGCTAGTATTGAATTTTTAATTTCGTTCAATTACTTGCCAATACGCGCTTTCAATTATTTTTGTCATTTTATATATTTATTAGTTGGACTAATATTTTATTATTTTATTGTAACAGTTGGACTGTACCCAAAAATCGTTAATTGAATAGTTAGACTATTGCAATTAAGATGGCCGGAAAGATCAACGTTAGGGACATTATCATGGGCGAAAATGTCTTTCATGGTGCGAACTTTCCTGACTGGGATATGAACCTCAGGATTGTCCCGGGGGCCGAGAAGATGCTCTATACGATAGAGAGACCTCTCGGGCCTAAGCCCGGAATTGAGCAGCCGCTTGAGCTTTGGAAGACTCACAACGATGACAACTCAACTGCTTAATCTGTCATGCTCGCTGCAATGACCCCTCAATTTCATCGCTAGAACAAGGGATTGGATCACTATACTATGATGGCAAAATTGAAGGACCTTCATCGATCTAACCTTAGATCGCAAATGTATGAATTGCAGAAGAAGCTTTTTCGCTCTTGAATGTCAGATGATACATTTGTCGAGCACCATGTGTCACAGATGATTGCTGACATCGAACAGCTAGGTCAGCTAGGCATAACCTTTGAGGCTGAGACTTCTATATATTTGATCTTGCAGTCTCTTCCTGACAGCTGGAGCGGGTTCATCATGAACTACAATATGGTGAACCAAGATCATACTCTTGGAGAGTTGATGGCAATGCTGCGTGAAGTAGAAAATGAGCTTTTAAATGGCAAAAAACACGAGGCGCACTTCGCTACGACATCTCAGTCTGCCAAGGCTTGGCCAAAGGCTACTGGAGGCGTGAAGAAGAAGAAAAAGAGAAAGGGCAAAGCCAAATCATCAAAGTCTTATGGGAAGGCAAATGACAAATCCCAAGATGTCTGCCTACAGTGTGGCAAACGGGGTCACTGGAAGTATGACTTCCGTGAGTACAAGGCGCACATGAAGGAAATCAAAGCGGGCAAGGCACCGGCTTCAGGTATGTTTGTTATTGAAATAAACATGTCTACTTCTAGTTTTAAAAATTAGATTTTTGTTTCTAATTGTGGTACTCATATATGTACTGATGTGCAGGATCTGCAGATTAGCAGGAGACTGGCTTCAGGAGAGATAGACCTCCAAGTTGGAAATGGGACTAGAGTCGCCGTTTTGGCTGTTGGGACCTATATTTTGGAACTACCCTCAGGGCATGTACTTACTTTATCAGACTGCTATTATGTACCTAGTTTGACTACGAATATTATTTCTGTATCTTGTTTAGCCCAAGGTGGGTATACTTTTGTATCCAAACACATGGTGTTTTGTTTATAAAAATGATATTGAGATATGTAGTGCTGATGTTAATAATGGTCTTTATATTTTGAATATAAATCAATCTCAAACATATAACGTAACAAACAAAAGGCTTAAATTAAGTAAAAAAGATTAAACTTATATGTGGCATTGTCGTCTGGGACACATTAACAAGACTCGTATATCCACACTTTCGAAGAGTGGGTACTTGGACGGATTTAATCCAAATTCATATGACGTCTGCGAATCTTGTTTATTAGGCAAAAAGCCTAAAACACCTTTTAGCGGTAAAGGTGCACGTGCCACCGAACTGTTAGCCCTCGTTCATAGTGACGTATGTGGGCCCATGTCTAGCCAGGCTAGAGGTGGATATGAATACTTCGTAACCTTTACGGATGATGCATCGCGTTATGGTTATGTGTATCTTATGAGACACAAGTCGGAAACCTTTGAGAAATTCAAAGAATTTCGACACGAAGTAGAAAAACAGACCGGTAAAAGTATTAAAATATTACGGTCGGACCGTGGTGGAGAATACTTGAGCAATGAGTTTCTCGATTACTTAAAGAGTATGGTATTCTTTCAAAGTGGACTCCTCCCGGAACACCTCAATTAAACGGTGTGTCCGAACGGAGAAACCAAACTTTGTTGGACATGGTAAGGTCTATGATGAGTCGCACAGAGCTACCAATTTCCTTCTGGGGATATGTATAAAACAGTGCAATACTTATTTTGAATAAGGTTCTGTCAAAGTCTGTTGAACAGACTCCATACGAAATATGGACAGGAAAGAAATCGGGTTTCTCATTCCTGAAGATTTGGGGATGCTGGGCATACGTTAAACGTTTGGATGGTACCAAACTAGAACCCAAATCGGATAAGTGCATATTTGTAGGTTATCCTAGGGAAACCAAAGGATATTACTTCTACCACCCACAAGAGAACAAATTATTTGTTGCTCTACATGCGGTTTTCCTCGAAAAAGAATTCCTAAATGCAGTGGTAAGTGGGAGGAAAGTAGAACTCGATGAAAGTCGAAGTGATACTGTTCATGGCACTGATTCCTTAACGGAGCACGAACAGTTCATCAGGGATAGACTGTACCACAATCTTCTAATACACAAGAACCGCGTAGGTCGGAGAGAGTCAGAAAATAACCTGAGAGATATGGGTTTCTGATCTCACCTAATGTGGATATTAATCTTATTGATGAAGACGAGCCGGCTACGTATGAGGAAGCGATACAAGGTATCGACTCCACTTTATGGAAAGAAGCCATGAAATCCGAAATGGATTCCATGTACACCAACCAAGTTTGGACAGTGGTTGATGCACCAGAAGGTGTAAAGCCTATTGGTTGCAAATGGGTCTTCAAGAAGCAGACCGACATATATGGCAACATACAAACGTACAAAGCTAGGCTTGTAGGGAAAGGGTATCATCAACGACATGGTTTCGATTACGACGAAACTTTTTCACATGTTGCCATGATTAAATCCATTCTGATAATGCTTGCTATTGCTACATATTTCAATTATGAAATATGGCAGATGGACGTCAAAACCGCTTTCCTTAACGGAAACCTTTTGGAGGATGTTTATATACAACAGCCTGTCGGTTTTGTCGTGCCAAAACATGCAAACAAGGTTTGCAAGTTAAATCGATCCATTTATGGATTGAAGTAAGCATCGCGTTCTTGGAACCAACGTTTTGATGAGATCATAAAAGAATATGATTTCGTTCAAAACGAGGATCATCCTTGTGTATATAAGAATGTTAGTGGGAGCGCACTGACATTCATTGTCCTTTACGTTGATGATGTATTGCTTATTGGCAATGACATTCTCATGCTACAATCGGTGAAAGCTTGGCTTTCATTAAAATTCTCCATGAAAGATTTGGGAGACGAAGCCTTTATTTTGGGAATAAAGATCTATCGGGATAGATCTAGAAAGCTGCTTGGATTCTCCCAAAGCATGTACATGGATAAAGTGTTGAAGAGATTCAATATAGATCAGTCTAAGAGGGGACTGTTGCCAGTGTCGCATGACGTCACTCTATCTAAGGACATGTGTCCTAAAACTCAAGATGAGAGAGACAACATGAGTCGGATCCCATTCGCTTCTGTAGTCGGATCGATCATGTATGCCATAATATGTACGCGACCTGATGTCTCGTATGCTTTGAGCATATGTAGTCGCTATCAGGCCGATCCAGGTGATGGTCACTGGGTTACGGTTAAGAACATCTTTAAGTATCTTAGACGAACTAATGATGCTTTCTTAGTCTATGGAGATGGAGAACTTGAGGTAACTGGATTTACTGATGCAAGTTTCCAAACCGATAAAGACGACTGTAAGTCGCAATCCGGGTACATATTTTGTTTGAACAACGGAGCAGTAAGCTGGAAATCTTCCAAGCAATAGACTGTTGCCGATTCAACAACAGAAGTGGAATACATCGCTGCAGCTAAGGCAGTAAAAAAGGCAGTTTGGATCCGTAAATTCCTAATTGGATTAGGAGTAGTTTCGTTAGCAGCTGAGCCCGTTCCTTTGTATTGTGACAATAACGGGGCTATAGCGCAGGCTAAGGAACCGCGGTCTCATCAATGATCCAAGCATGTACTTCGACGTTACCATCTGATTTATGAGATCATACATCGTGGTGATGTGAAGATCGAGAAGGTCGCATCAGATGACAACATTGCAGATCCGCCGAAGAAGGCTATTCCTCAGCAAAAGTTTGAGCGACATGTACATAGTTCAGGTGTTAGATACTTGAGTGATTGGCTATAGGCCAAGTGGGAGATTGTTGGACAATTGTGACCCATAGCATCACTTTTTGTAAAAGACATTGTAGTTTTTGTACAAATTAACTATGTGAAAAAAGAAATTGCCATTTTATCATTTTGTAATTAAATTACTTGAATATATAAATGATGAAAGTCCTTATGATTAGTTCATGATTATAAGATATGAGACAATATCAATCCACTAAAGGTTTAATCATTAAATATCTCTAGTCGTAGTATTATCGAGACTGGACATCGATAATGCGGAATAGACTAGTATTACACTTGTGCGTGTTATGGAAGACTAACGACATAGTTCTCATATATTGGGTATTGGATACTCATGCAAGTGTAATAGGAGGTTCTGTTTACCGATGATACGGAAATAGCTTCGCTATGGATAGACCCATCGGAATCCCATTGGTAGTATGACTATGTGTCTATGGGAATCCGAATCAGGGTAGTTGTATTTGGTCTTAACCTGAGACTTGCATCGCTAATACTTGCGACAATCAGTACGCTTTGGTTTTGGTCATCCAGGGCTTTAACAGGCTCTGTGTACGCCTCTTATGGGTTTATTGAGAATTGTAGTGTATTGGGCGTGATGTCAAGATGGAAGTATCACTTCAGTCATATGGAGATGATGATCACGCATGGATACATAACTGGTACTCTATTATGTTGCAACTATCTAGATAATATGACAAGGTCATGATTATCCGATTAAAGAGACTAGTTGTTAGTGATCCGATATATGCTTCGTACGAGGCAGACACAATTCCAGCCCCAGGCCTAGCATGTGACATCTGATACTGGATCGCAATACGCAATACTTAGTATACTACGCCTGACAAAGATTATATATTCCTTAAAGAATATTTCTGGAGAATTGGGTTGGCACGGTGATTTGCTAGAAGCCAACCATGTCTTGTAAATCCGTAAGAATGTGGTACAAGGTACTCACGGGTTCGGATAGTCCGATGATCGGATTTACTACCAACATATCCAGGGATCTCATGGGTCACTTCCGAAGATTCACCGATGACATTTGACTCGAACAGAATTAATCTCGGATTAATTATGAGAGAGAGAAAATTAATCTAGGATTAATTGCGACAAGAATTTATCTGGGATAAAATTCGAATAGAAGAGAGAGAATGATTAATTTGGAATTAATCGATTAAATAATATATTCGATATATTAAATGAAATTAGATTTCATAGCGGAATTAAAATTGGATTTTAATTCGGGCGAACGAATTAATTTAGAATTAATTCGCGAGCGACTCTCGTAATAATTTTGTGATTCATTATTATTTAATTAAATTTGATTTAATTAAGTCCCAACAGAAAATTCGTTAATTCAGAATTAACGAACCCGAGCCTGAAGTGTGTTTAGCGGGCCCACTCGAATTTTGAATTTAAAGTGGGGCCCACATCAAGTCACATCACTAGTCAAACACTTACTTTTTGGTGATAGAAGTTAGTGAAGATTATGATGGCTTGTAAAACAATTACCTTATTTTAATTGATGGTGATAGACCTTTACTAACTTTGGAAATTTGGTATTAGGTTATTTGATTTTGGAAATAAAAAACACATCACTCACTCTCTCATATTTCCACCAAGGCCGAATCCTATCCCCTCTCATTCTCTCAAATTGGCGTGAACCTAGTGTTCATAGTTGGTGATCTTTGCATCAAAAATCTTGCTTGCTAGCACATCGAAGGTGTCAACAAAGGTCTTAGGGACACTTACCCCTTGAGTTTGGAATTCAAAGGAGGGCTTGGAGCACTTCTCAAGGAGGCAAAATTTTTGTATTCTCTACATCCACTTATCCGCTCAATGTAAGTATTTTCCGCAAACTTACTTTGTTTATTCACATAAATTTTATGCTTAATAGATCCTTGGCATGTTCTAGGAGAACCCAACATTGGGTTGATGAAATGAGTAGTTTTAGATTTAGGCATGCCGCATACCAAATGTTCGATATAATGCCACACTCCAATTAATTGAAGAAAATAAACACAATTCACATGTTATAAATGGTGCTTAAAATGGTAAAAATTCTGTTGGGGGTTGTTGGATTGATGAAATTAGAAAAGAAGGCGAAATAAGAAAGTTACATGGCGATGTTGGTTTAGGATATTTTCCGGACAGGCTGTGAAGAATTGGTTATAAGTTACGTTTCTGATGTCCGATTGATGAAGCGTAAATTTGTGGATAAACTAGACATACAAATACAAGGTAGTAACATATCCAAAATTTAGAATTTTTGGACTTAAGACGAGACCAGACCAAATTTTTAAGTCAGGCGACCTGCTGCCCCAGTGCCCAGTATTTCAGTTGGACAGCCCTTCAAATTCGGTCTATAACTTGAGTTTCTGAAACCGAAATTAAGATCAATAAAAACCAACATAAACTTGATACATTAAGGACTATTTTATTAAAATTTTAACTTCAGATTCATTTCCGATCAATTGTAGCGAATTTCCAAAGTTGAGTGTCTTGCAATGAATTTTCTAACGATTAACGTAAAATAAATTTCCACCACTGCATTTGCATAACTCCAAACCTAAGTCCGTAAAATTTATAGATGCCATAGATATCTCCAATTTTTGGCAAGATCATGTGTCCATGTATTTTATATTCATATACGTCATATGAATATATTCCAAGTTATGGAAATTAACAATTGTATAGATCTTAGATTGATGCCAGGATACTAGAAGGTCTCCCATACCGTAAATCACTCTCGAATTGCCATAACACTGTGAGTTGACTTCTTTTCTTTAACTAATTTTATTTATTAAGTTTTTGATATCAGACTTATTCTTTTATGCCTTAGGGCGTTAGATTTCTTTTATCATTGAACTTATATTATAATGTTATGTTTTAGACAAAAAGTTTTAAAGCATGAGTTTATGATTTTTCGGGGCATGAGGGAAAAACTCACCCCAGTATGTAACATGAGATTCTGTTGGAATTGACGGATTCTGTGACATGTGCACATGTGGAGGACTGAGGGGACGCTCTCATATCCTCGTGCCGGGCTAGGGGGACGGCGATACGTAACGCCCCTAGACCCTAGTTCTTGAGCTTGGGTGGTAGCATAGATCTGCACCCCCAGCTCCATTTTGTGGCTTGGGGGACGGCGATATGTAACGCCCCAAGACCACCAATTTCAGACACAGTAGTGGCATGCTTTGGGGGACGGCGATACGTAATTCCCCAAAGTCATGGATTTGCATTGCTGGCACCAGTTAGGCGTATGAGGGGACGACGATACGTAACGCCCTCATACTTCCAGTTATTTTTCAAACTGAGATACAATTTTTCAGAAAAAGTTTTCAGATTTCTGTCACGGTTTTCAGAAAGAGATTTAGAAAAGAAAGTTTCCAGATCCAGCGGTTTTATAAGAATTCAGAATTTTTAAAGCAACAAACCAGTTTTCTTATAAAGCTATTTTATGAGATTTCGGTTTTAAAACCAAATATTTTTATAACAGTTTTTCATTTTTAGTCCACTCACTTAGATCATACAGCGATCTAACCCCCACTCCAGTCTTTGTATTTTGCAAGAAATCCAGGAGGACGAGCTCAGGAGGATGGATACTGATGTAGTCACTGGGGATGGAGTCCACCAGAACAGAATCAGTTAGCATGAGAGTTCAGTCACTGTCAAAGTAAAGTTGTATGCAATCATTAGTGTCGTATAAGTCGTTATGAGTGTCTGTTAATGTTTGTAAAGAAAAGTAAGTTTTGAGTATACAGTTATAAGTAACAAAAGTACTTTATATTAATAAGTTGGGCTATGGTTCCCATACATGACATTGCATTTGAATAGCTTAGAATACAGTTAGGAAGTCAGAGGCTTATGAGGTTAGTACTGCTATCCCCCTGCCGGTAACATCTCCCAGATCGGGGATGTTACAAAGATGGTATCAGAGCATGGTCAAGAGAGTTAGTGACTGCAGTGGGCAGAATGCTGGGGTCTTGTATACGGAGTATGTCCGGGATACCCGTATATGAGGCACTACCTCTCTAGTATCTAATCCTCGAGTACGTCCTCAAAGCTCCATAGATAGGTTAGTAAGTCTTCTTAGAACATTCAAATGGTATTCCTCATAAAAACAATTTCACTCTAGATACCAGATAATAAATCTTCTCGAGATTATACGGTAGCCGAATCCGAATGGATGATAATGCGGTCTGTACTTGGGAGACAACTCCACGTACCGCTTGAGAAAAGCACATATACATGTCATCCAATCTTATGTTTATTTGTTGTTTATTAGAAATAGTATGTTACTTTTATGAATGATTTAGTTGATTATTTCCAAGCATGATTAGTTATTTCTTTCGCATTACGAATTTAATCTATGTTTACGTTTAGATTGTTATTTATTTATATTTTCGCGTTTGTTAATTCAATATATTCATGAGATTGTGTGCTTGCCGTTATTCCAACTTATTTTTATGCATGCAAACTTAGATATAGGTTATATGCAAACTTAGATATAGGTCGTATGCGAACTTAGATGTAGGTTATTCTTGCGTAGACTCAGTTATATTATTACATAAATCCGTTCATTACAAGTGGCATAAGTAAGGGACCATTCCGAACCCAACGGTTTGAGGTCTTCCCTTGTGAGAGGTGAGTGCGGCCTTAAATCATTTTCCCAGTTCACACTAGGTGGCGACTCCATTTTATTTCTCCGGTTTAGTTCCCCCGTGGGCTACTCCGTACTCCCGACTAGGTCGTGAGCCTGGAAAAGCGTCACCGATTTCTATGTCCTACAGTCTGGCGACTCCACTAAGGATAGAGAATCGGCCCCGAAATAATGTCTTGTAATGTCTTTGATTTGTGCTTTAATTAACCGTGTCTACAGTGTGTTGAAGGGGTTTAATCAAAGGTATTGTCAAGGCTAGGTAATGGTTGGTGTCTTCCTTCATTCACTACCTTTCTATAAGGAAAAACTGTGAAGGCACCTAGATATTCATTTACCCGTAGCTCACTGTGACGGACTAATTTGGAGGACTTGTTGTTTATTCCTGTCACAAAGGCGATAAGAACCTAAGAGGCTTGGGTATTTAAGAGAGTTCGCTCCACCCTTCTTCTGGGGAATCTACAATTGGAAATCCATTTGACAGTCAGTCACGCACCATAACTCGTTGGCACGTACCTTAAGGTATAAAAAAGGTGCGCTCACTTGGTCGCTCGAACCCTTGAGTGGGGAGTCCTAGTTGTGGGCAATCCTTTGTCTGCGGGAGCCTTTGTCTACACTCCCATAAACCCGCATATGAACTGTAGTTGTAGGACCAATAGAAACTATTCTTTTATGCTTGCGTTTAGGACCATCGTCATTTGGATTCAGTTGGACTTTTTTGTCATGAGGTATGGGCTTGTTGGGCCATTTAAATTGGGACGAGTCCATGCTTTATGGCAATTGGGCCAAAAGCTTCTGAAATGCCAATGAGCCATTTTGTGTTTAGGCCTTTCATTATTTGAAGTTGTTTAGACATGTTATCGTAAAAGTGTAAACCTGTTGGGCCTTTTCAACTAGGACAAGTTTGCACCGCGCAATAGTATGATTGAATGCTTCAAAATGATAATGGGCCGACTTATATATTCCATGCATCGCGCGCATACATGCTAACATGCGGTTTTAAAAGACACCATAGATACCCGTTGGGTTAGGGAAGATGGCAGACTCGTCAAAAGGCCGTCAGCAAACATGAGCGAATCAGAGAATGAGGTATCCCGTATGGATCAGCTGGAAACAAGTCTCAATAAGGATACCGAGCAACTGCAAGCTTTGACCACTGCTATGGCTAATATGGCTGTGCCCCGTGCTGGGGGAGGCTCTGAGAATGTGAGGCGTGAGGACCCTCCGAACAGGTTGAATGATGATATCTCTGTCTTCGATGATGACTGGCTGAGTATTCCACCAGAAAGGATAGTCGGGTGTCAGGCTGAATTGCAAAAACTCTGTGATCAGTAAGAATCGGTTTACCTGTAAGATGAGGGGCAAGCATGCAGATCTTCTAGACTATGAGGCAATGACATTCGAGGAACAATTGACGGCTTAGTTCAAGATGCTGACTTAGCCAAATCAATGGAAACGGGGATCCGAGGGTCCATCTCCGGCAGTACATTTCTGTGATGAGCTATGTGGGTCTGTCGAAGCGTCAGGTCCAAGACGATGTTTGGGATGTCACTTGAGGGGCACCCGTGGTATGGTATCATGGCCTGGAGAGGAAGGTCAAAGATGATTGGAGGCACTGGCAGAGGCCTTTTTGAATCAATAGTCACAGATTTGGAGATCGACTGTCGCTCCGCGACTTGGAGAATACTAAGCAGAATCCGGATTGAGTCCTAGGGTCGAGGCTCATATCAGTATCAGTTTGGGGTCGAGCCGCTCAGCGGTTTTTGGGGATGAGTCATAGGGTCGAGGCCTGTTAGACATTATGTCCCATAGCGTCACTGTTTGTAAATGATATTGTATTATTGTACAAAATTAACTATGTGATAATGAAATTGCCTTTTGCCGTTTTGTAATATTATTTACTTTGACTTATAAATGGCGAAAGTCCATATGATTAGTACCTGGACTGAGAATGATATGAGACAGTATCAGTCCCCAAAGGTTAATCATTAAATATCCCTAGTCGTAGTATTATCGAGACTGGACATCGATAATGCGGAATAGACTAGTATTGCGCTTGTGCACGTTGTGAGGGCATGACGGCATAGTTCTCATATATTTAAGTATTGGATACTTATGCAAGTGCGATAGGAGGTTGTTTTTACCGATGGTACGGAAAACAGCTTCGCTCTGGATAGACCCCGCGGAATCCCATTGGTAGTATGTCTGCGTGTCTATGGGAGGCCGCATCAGGGTAGGTGTATATGGTCTTAACCTGAGACTTACATCGCTAGTACTTGCGACAATCGGTAAACTTTAGTTTTGGTGGTGGGGACCTTAACCGGTTCTGTGTACACCTCTTCTGGGTTTATCGAGAATCGTAGTGTACTGGATGTAATGTCAAGATGGAAGTATCGCTTCAGACATATGGAGGTGATGATCACGCAGGGCACAGAACTAGTACTCTATAAAAGGTTGCAACCGTCGGGACAATATGACAAGGTCAGGATTGTCCGATTTAAAGAGACTAGTTGCTTGATGTCCGATATATGTTTCGTACGGGGCAGACACATCTCCAGCCCCAGGCCTAGCATGTGACCATCCGATACTGGATCGATGTACGCAATACTACGGTATACTACGCCTGATACAGATCTTATATTCCTATAAGAATATTTCTGGAGAATTGGGTAGGCATGGCGCTTTGCTAGAAGCCAACCTTGTCTTGTGAATCGGTATAGACGTAGTACGAGGTACGTACGTGTTCGGATTATCCGACGACCGTATTTACTGCCAAAATATCCGGAGATCTCTTGGGTCGCTTCCTGAAGATTCACCTATGATATTTGATTCGAACTTAATTAATCTTGGATTAATTGCGGAGAAACTTTATCTCGGATAAAGTGCCTTATTTAGAGAGAGAGAACGGTTAATTTGGAATTAATCGATATAATTATTATATTCGATATAATAATCGAAATTCGATTTCGACGCGAAATTAAAATTAGATTTTAATTCGGGCGTACGAGTTAATTTAGAATTAATTCGTAAGCGACGTAAATAATAATTTCGCTAGGAGCGATTATTTATTTAAATCCGATTTAATTAACGTCGCGACGCTAGCTCGGTATTTCGGAAATATCGAACCCGAACGCGTGAGTGGACGTGGGCCCACTTTTATTGGGAAACGTGTGGGGCCCACATGACACTTGTCATTGATATGGCATTGCATGTTAATAGTGTATAAAACACTCTAAGGCATTGCATGGTGATAGTGTGCATTTCACTCAAAGGCATTGCATGGAGTTTGAGTGTTGACACTCTAAGCCATTGCATGGTTTATGTCATAGATTTATTATTAATTTAATAAATTATAACATAAATATAAATTGATTTTTGGTAAAACAAAATATATCAATCACACAATTCTCTCTTCTCTCTCAAATGCCGAAACTCTCCATGGAAGAGCAAAGGAAGATTTGATCATCCATTCTCCATTTTTGCTAGCACAAGCAAGGGATCAAAAGAGGTGATAGGGAAACCATCAAAGAGCAAGGAATACACAAAGCTTGGAGCTTGTAGTCTTCTTCCTCCTCTTGGCCGAATCCTCCACCACTTGGAGCTTCTACCATTTGATCTTCTACTTCATCACAAGCATTGTAAGTATGATTCCGCCATACTTCATGTTTAAATATATATTCTTTATAGTATTTCACATGCTTAATCTTTGTTTGGGACCTATATAATAGAAACCAACAATGGTATCATTGAGCTAGGTTTAAGCATGAAATACTTTAGGTTAAAATTTGGGTAAAATTGATTGAAGCATGTTCTTGTGAAATTTGATGAATGAGTATGCTTATATGTATGTTAAATGACATTATATGAAATCAATTTTATGAAAAATGCATTGGATGATTTTTCCCCAAAATTTCTACCTTGGCCGAATGGGTGTGATAAATTGATTGAAGCATGTTCTTGTGAAATTTGATGAATAAGTATGCTTGCATGTATAGAATGATATTACATGGAATCAATTTTATGAAAAATGCATTGGATGATTTTTCCCCAATATATTCACCTTGGCCGAATGGCATGATGAAATTGATATAAGCATGTTCTTATGAAATTTGATTAATAAGTATGCTTGCATGTGTATAACATGATGTTATATGGAATCAATTTCATGAAAAATGCATTGGATGATTTTTCCCCAAATCCATGCCTTGGCCGAATATTACTACTTGGAGTGGTTTGATATTTTTTGTGTATAAGATCATTGGATGACTTAGAACGTATACGGGACGTAGATTAGTAATTCAATCGGATTGAAAACAAATCGATACACAAAAAACTCACCTTGGCCGAATTAACAAGGACATGAAATGGAGTTGATTTTTGTTAAAATTAATGTTGGACATTTATTTTGCAAAATACATGATTAATAAATTAAATGGGTATTTTTGAAATATTTGATTTAATGTATTAATCTTGGTATTACACTTTAATTAATTGGACTTTAATGTTTGGAATATTAAAATTTGATTAATGGGCTTTAATAATTTAATTGGGCCTTATGGGCTTAAAATTGGTTTTATGGCACTTAAGGGTGATTCCTTATTTGGGCTTGGTAATTGGGTTTGACCCACATTGACCAAAGCCCAAGCCTTAAT
The DNA here is from genome assembly GCA_019454045.1 of Zanthoxylum bungeanum. Lineage (NCBI taxonomy): Eukaryota > Viridiplantae > Streptophyta > Magnoliopsida > Sapindales > Rutaceae > Zanthoxylum > Zanthoxylum bungeanum. Next base: position 25,130 of record SKCR01022799.1, read on the forward strand.
AAATCAATTCTAAGTCCATTTGACTTGAATTAAATTTAACATTGGATGTTAGTTGGGCTTTGAGGCCCAATAAGATTAGATTTAGAATCTAAGTCTTTAAAGCACATTAAAAGTGTAAACATTTAATTTGGAATTAAATAAATGAATTAGTATTGAATACGAATTAAATGAGATTTAATTAGTAGTTCGATATAATTCGCGAATTCGTACCTTATGTACTTATTCTTAATAGAGTTGGACTCGCGCAAAATCAAACCGTTGTTTGAACATTGGATGATCACTTAAACAAAGACTAATTAATTGGATTAGATTGGTTGTAAAAGCATGTCTTGTTTGAATATATATGTATGTGATGAATGAATAGTGTATATCGGATGGATATTAGAAGGGAAAGGGTAATTTTAGATTATTGTAAATTTGGAATTTATAAATTGGACCTGCGTGTCCAGCCTTATCTCTTTATCTCTTTGTATTCTCTTCTCACCTAATTCCCCTCAATGTAAATGAGGTTTCTCTTATTGTATTATGTAATTGGGTAGTAGTAGAATAGTGCTAGCGGGGAGAGAGAAAGGGAGTGATTTGTTCTAGGAACAAGTTGTTTAATATCCATCCGCATATCACTATTATTTTACTTTACGCGCTTTATGATGTTTTAGAAGCATGCTTAAGGGTGTATGATGATGAGACCTAACAAAGATAATTAATTGGTTGCCAATTACGCAAAATCCCTCAACCATATTAAGCGATTTTCCTTCCGTTGAATGATTCTTTCTCAAGATCCGAAATTGGCATTGGTTTGTTGGCCAAAGTCAAGACCTTTGTCAATTAAGGATGTGTTTGAATCATGAGAATTTTGTTACACATCGGTGTCCTGTCCAAGTTGTGATTTGTTGGCCAAAGTCAAGATCACTTCTTGTCCATCGACATTGATTACGAAATTTTCCTTGTCAATGGGTCCCGCTTAACTGGAATCATTAGGTTTGTTGTGCCAAAGCCAAGGCTTAGTTGATTCAGAGGAAATGGTTAGGAAAATGTATTAGATGCATTGACATATGTATTAGATATATATGTTTCGGACTTGGATGTCCACCTACCGGATCTAGGAATTGGATGGGATCCAATTGATCTTCGAGATCTACCTAGTTAAATATCATACAACTTGTTGGCCAAAAGTCAAGTTGTGTGTTATTTAACGGGATCCTAGCCCACTAGGAAATGCGATTTCCCGAGTTCTCTACAGAGGGTTGGAGACTTGAAGAAAATAGTGGGAGGCTATTATTGAATTTGCAATTTCATTCAGATATTTAGCCTTACGCGTCTTTCAATATTATTTCGTCAATATTTTAAATAATTAGTTGGACTAATATATTGTTATTTTTATATGTAACAGTTTGACTGTACCCATAACATCGTTGACTTTATAGTTGGACTATAGTTGTCAAGATGACTGGCAAAGGTAATATCCGCGACATAATCATGGGCGATAATGTCTTCAAAGGGACAAACTTTGCCGACTGGGAAATGAACCTCAAGATTGTGCTTGGGGCTGAGAGGGTACTGTATACTATTCAGAGGCCTCTCCCGCCTAAACCCACTGAGCCACTGGAGCTAGAGTTATGGAGAACTCATAGTGATGATTGTGACCAAGCTCAGTCATTATGCTAGCTGCAATGACTCAGCATTTCAGACGCCAAAATAGGGACTTGGATCCCTATAACATGATGGCAAGATTGCGTGATCTTCACCGCACTAACAAGCGGATGAAGAGGTACGAGCTAGTAAGGAAACTCTTCCGCTCCCGGATGACAGACGGCGCATCAGTTGAGGCCCACGGGACTCAAATGATCGCTGACATTGATGAGTTAGCCAATATGGGCATTGTCTTGGAGGCAGAGTTGACGATTGATATGATATTACAATCGCTGCCCGATACTTGGAAACAAATCATCATCAACTACAAGTTGATGGATACTGACGACACTCTCGGAGAGTTGTTGTCCGTACTGAAGGAGTCCGAAAAGGAACTCCTAAAGGGGAGCAAGCGCGAGGCGCATTATGCATCGACCTCTCATGCGCCAAGGGCCGGGCCCAAGGCAATTGGAGGTGCGAGGAAGAAAAGTTTCAAGAAGAAGGGCAAAGGCAAGTTGACAGTGGCTTCTAGGAAGCCAAAGGACAAATCTCGCGACATCTGCCTCAACTGCGGCAAGAGGGGTCACTGGAAACGTGACTGCCGAATGAGCATTGTGCAGAGGGAGGATATCAAGGCTGGCAAGGCCATTGCCTCTGGTATGTTTGTTATTGAGATAAATATGAATACTTCTAGTTTTAAAAATTGGATTTTTGATTCTGGTTGTGGTGCTCATATTTGTACTGATGTGCAGGATCTGCATGATAGCAGGGTGCTGGCATCAGGGGAGATGGATCTACGGGTCGGAAACGGAACACCAGTTGCTGTTTTGGCCGTAGGGACTTTTGTTTTAGTACTGCCCTCAGGGCATGAACTTAAACTTTTGAACTGTTATTATGTGCCTAGTTTAACTAGGAATATAATATCTGTATCTTTGTTAACCCAGCAAGGTTACACTTTTGTATTCAGGAACACAGGGTGTTATTTATATCTGAATGATGCAGAAATTTGCACAGCTGTTGCAAATAACGGTCTTTATATTTTGAATATAAATGAATCTCCTAAAATGACAAACAAAAGGCTCAAAAGGAGTAATCTAAAAGATGAAGCTTATATGTGGCATTGTCGTCTGGGACACATCAACAAGACTCGCATATCCACACTTTCAAGAGTGGGTACTTGGACGAATTTGATCCCAATTCATATGACGTCTGCGAATCTTGTCTTTTAGGCAAAATGCCTAAATCACCTTTTAGCGGTAAAGGTGAACGTGCCACAGAACTGTTAGCTCTCGTTCATACTGACGTATGCGGGCCCATGTCTAGCCAGGCTAGAGGTGGATTTCACTACTTCGTACCTTTACAGATGATGCATCTCGTTACGGTTATGTGTATCTTATGAGACACAAGTCGGAAACTTTTGAGAAATTCAAAGAGTTTCGACACGAAGTGGAGAAACAAACAGGGAAGAGTATAAGACATTACGGTCAGACCGTGGTGGGGAATACTTAAGTTATGAGTTTCAAGATTACTTGAAAGAATATGGTATTCTTTCACAGTGGACTCCTCCTGGAACACCGCAATTAACGGTGTGTCCGAACGGAGAAACCGCACCTTGTTGGACATGGTAGGTCAATGATGAGTCGCACTGAGCTACCAATATCCTTCTGGGGATACGCATTAAACAGTGCTATACTTATTTTGAATAAGGTACCGTCGAAGTCTGTTGAACAGACTCCATATGAAATATGGACAGGAAGGAAACCAGGTTTCTCTTTCCTGAAGATTTGGGGATGCTGGGCATATGTTAAACGTTTGGAAGGTACCAAACTTGAACCCAAATCTGATAAATGCCTTTTCGTTGGATATCCTAGGGAAACCAAAGGATATTACTTCTATTACCCACAAGAGAACAAAGTATTTGTTGCTCTACATGCGGTTTTCCTTGAGAAGGAATTCCTAAATGCAGTGGTAAGTGGGAGGAAAGTAGAACTCGATGAAGATCGTGATGATACTGTTCCTGGCAATGAATCAACGACGGAACAAGAACAGACCGTCCGGGATGAGTCTGTACCACAAACTTCACATACACAAGGACCGCGTAGGTCGGAGAGAGTCAGAACAGTACCTGAGAGGTATGGGTTCCTGATCTCACCTCATATAGATATTAATCTTATTGAGGATAATGAGCCGGCTACGTATGAGGAAGCGATACAAAATATCGATTCCGCTTTATGGCAAGAGCCATGAAGTCCGAGATGGATTCCATGTACGCCAACCAAGTTTGGACACTGGTTGATGCACCAGAAGGCGTAAAGCCTATTGGATGCAGATGGATCTTCAAAAGAAGACCGACATGGATGGCAACGTACAAACGTACAAGGCTAGGCTTGTAGCGAAGGGGTATCGTCAACAATACGGTATTGATTATGACGAAACCTTCTCACCCGTTGCCATGATTAAATCCATTCGGATAATGCTTGCAATAGCTGCATATTTCGACTTCGAGATATGGCAGATGGACGTTAAAACCGCTTTCCTTAACGGAAACCTTTTGGAGGATGTTTATATGCAACAGCCTGACGGTTTTATCGTGCCAAGACTTGCAAACAAGGTTTGTAAGTTAAATCGATCCATTTATGGATTGAAGCAAGCATCACGGTCATGGAATCAGCGTTTTGATGAGATCATAAAAGAATATGATTTCGTGCAAAACGCAGATGACCCTTGTGTATACAAGAAGGTTAGTGGGAGAGCACTTACTTTTATTGTCCTTTATGTCGACGACGTATTGCTTATAGGCAATGACATTCCCATGCTAACGTCGGTGAAAGCTTGGCTTTCATTAAAATTCTCCATGAAAGATCTGGGAGAAGCAGCCTTTATTCTTGGAATAAAGATCTACAGGGATAGATCTAGAAAGCTGCTTGGACTCTCCCAGAGTACATACATTGATAAAGTGTTGAAGAGATTCAACATGGAACAATCCAAGAGGGGATTGGTTCCAATGGTACGAGGTACCTCTCTGTCTAAGGACATGTGTCCTAAGACTCAGGAAGAGAGAGACCACATGAGTCGGATACCGTTCGCCTCGGCAGTCGGATCGATCATGTATGCCATGATATGTACACGACCGATGTCTCATATGCTTTGAGCATGTGCAGTCGCTATCAGGCCGATCCAGGTGAAGGTCACTGGATAGCAGTTAAGAATATCCTTAAGTATCTTAAACGAACTAAGGATGCTTTCTTAATTTATGGAGGTGGAGAACTTGAGGTATCTGGGTATACCGATGCAAGTTTCCAAACCGACAAGGATGACTACAAGTCGCAATCCGGGTACATTTTTTGTTTGAATAACGGAGCAGTGAGCTGGAAATCTTCCAAGCAAGATACTGTTGCCGATTCAACAACAGAAGCGGAGTACATCGCTGCATCTGAAGCAGCAAAGGAGGCAGTTTGGATCCGAAAGTTCCTAATCGGATTAGGAGTAGTTCCGTTAGCAGCTGAGCCCGTTCCATTGTATTGTGACAATAACGGGGCTATAGCGCAGGCTAAGGAACCAAGGTCTCATCAACGGTCCAAGCATGTTCTTCGACGTTACCATCTGATTCGGAGATTATACATCGTGGCGATGTAAAGGTCGAGAAGGTCACATCAGATGATAACATTGCAGATCCGCTGACGAAAGCTGTTCTACAGCAAGTTTTTGAACGACACATACATAGTTCGGGTATTAGATGCTTGAGTGACTGGCTATAGGCCAAGTGGGAGATTGTTAGACATTATGTCCCATAGCGTCACTGTTTGTAAATGATATTGTATTATTGTACAAAATTAACTATGTGATAATGAAATTGCCTTTTGCCGTTTTGTAATATTATTTACTTTGACTTATAAATGGCGAAAGTCCATATGATTAGTACCTGGACTGAGAATGATATGAGACAGTATCAGTCCCCAAAGGTTTAATCATTAAATATCCCTAGTCGTAGTATTATCGAGACTGGACATCGATAATGCGGAATAGACTAGTATTGCGCTTGTGCACGTTGTGAGGGCACGACGGCATAGTTCTCATATATTTAAGTATTGGATACTTATGCAAGTGCGATAGGAGGTTGTGTTTTACCGATGGTACGGAAAACAGCTTCGCTCTGGATAGACCCCGCGGAATCCCATTGGTAGTATGTCTGCGTGTCTATGGGAGGCCGCATCAGGGTAGGTGTATATGGTCTTAACCTGAGACTTACATCGCTAGTACTTGCGACAATCGGTAAACTTTAGTTTTGGTGGTTGGGGACCTTAACCGGTTCTGTGTACACCTCTTCTGGGTTTATCGAGAATCGTAGTGTACTGGATGTAATGTCAAGATGGAAGTATCGCTTCAGACATATGGAGGTGATGATCACGCAGGGCACAGAACTAGTACTCTATAAAAGGTTGCAACCGTCGGGACAATATGACAAGGTCAGGATTGTCCGATTTAAAGAGACTAGTTGCTTGATGTCCGATATATGTTTCGTACGGGGCAGACACATCTCCAGCCCCAGGCCTAGCATGTGATCATCCGATACTGGATCGATGTACGCAATACTACGGTATACTACGCCTGATACAGATCTTATATTCCTATAAGAATATTTCTGGAGAATTGGGTAGGCATGGCGCTTTGCTAGAAGCCAACCTTGTCTTGTGAATCGGTAAAGACGTAGTACGAGGTACGTACGTGTTCGGATTATCCGACGACCGGATTTACTGCCAAAATATCCGGAGATCTCTTGGGTCGCTTCCTGAAGATTCACCTATGATATTTGATTCGAACTTAATTAATCTTGGATTAATTGCGGAGAACTTTATCTCGGATAAAGTGCCTTATTTAGAGAGAGAGAACGGTTAATTTGGAATTAATCGATATAATTATTATATTCGATATAATAATCGAAATTCGATTTCGACGCGAAATTAAAATTAGATTTTAATTCGGGCGTACGAGTTAATTTAGAATTAATTCGTAAGCGACGTAAATAATAATTTCGCTAGGAGCGATTATTTATTTAAATCCGATTTAATTAACGTCGCGACGCTAGCTCGGTATTTCGGAAATATCGAACCCGAACGCGTGAGTGGACGTGGGCCCACTTTCATTGGGAAACGTGTGGGGCCCACATGACACTTGTCATTGATATGGCATTGCATGTTAATAGTGTATAAAACACTCTAAGGCATTGCATGGTGATAGTGTGCATTTCACTCAAAGGCATTGCATGGAGTTTGAGTGTTTGACACTCTAAGCCATTGCATGGTTTATGTCATAGATTTATTATTAATTTAATAAATTATAACATAAATATAAATTGATTTTTGGTAAAACAAAATAATATCAATCACAAAATTCTCTCTTCTCTCTCAAAATGCCGAAACTCTCCATGGAAGGGCAAAGGAAGATTTGATCATCCATTCTCCATTTTTGCTAGCACAAGCAAGGGATCAAAAGAGGTGATAGGGAAACCATCAAAGAGCAAGAATACACAAAGCTTGGAGCTTGTAGTCTTCTTCCTCCTCTTGGCCGAATCCTCCACCACTTGGAGCTTCTACCATTTGATCTTCTACTTCATCACAAGGCATTGTAAGTATGATTCCGCCATACTTCATGTTTAAATATATATTCTTTATAGTATTTCACATGCTTAATCTTTGTTTGGGACCTTATATAGAAACCAACAGGCCCACAATCAGTATCAGTTTGTGGATGAGTCCCAGGTCGAGGCCCACATCAGCATCAGTTATTTGGGGATAAGTCCCAATGGTCGAGGCCCACATCAGTATCATTTGGGGATGAGTCCTAACCGGTCAGGCCCACATCAGCATCAGTTTCGGGGATGAGTCCTAGGGTCGAGGCCCACATCAACATCAGTTTTGGGGATGAGTCCCAAGGTCATGCTGACATCAGTATCAGGTTGGGGATGAGTCCCAAGGTCGAGGCCCACATCAACATCAGTTTTGGGGATGAGTTCTCAGGGTCGAGGCCCACATCAGTATCAATTTGGGGATGCGTCCCAGGGTCGAGGCCCATATTGTCAGCGGTATTGGGATGCGTCCCAGGGTCGAGGCCACATTGTCAGTGGAATTGGGATGCGTCTCAGGGTCGAGGCCCACATCCGCAGTAGTTTTTGGGATGCGTCCCAGGGTCGAGGCCCACATTGTCAACAGTTTTGGGATGCGTCCCAGGGTCGAGGCCCACATCAGCAGCAGTTTTTGGATGTGTCCCAGAGTCGAGGCCCACATTGTCACGGTATTGGGATGCGTCCCAGGGTTGAGGTCCACGTTGTCAGCAGTTTTGGGATGCGTCCCAAGGTCGAGGCCCAATTTGTCAGTGGTATTGGGATGCGTCCCAGGGTCGAGGCCCATATTGTCAGCAGTTTTGGGATACGTCCTAGGGTCGAGGCCCACATTGTCGAGGCCCACATTGTCATTTGCAGTTTCGGGTTGCGTCCCAAGGTCGAGGCCCACTGCAAATCAGTTGTAGTTCCGAGATGCATCCCAGGGTCGAGGCCCACACATCAGTTGCAGTTCGGGATGCGTCCCATGGTCGAGGCCACTGCATCATCATCACAATTCGGGAATAAAGCCCACATTCGGTGGTTCGGGAACAAAGTACAGGGGTCGAAGCACCTCGCCACCATATCAACTCAGTTCGAAGCAACATGCAAGTCAAGCGGCAGCTGGCGAGCCAGGTAAGTAAAAGTGTATTGCATAACTTTGATAGGATTGTCATTGTCAAACACTGCATAAGTCTCATCAAAGTGGGGGTGACTGTAGGCACTACATTTTTGCATATAAGTCCCGTTGATGAGCCTTATACAGAGGCACTACCTTTTAAGTTGCAGAAGTTGCGGGAAACGGACGTCGGAAGGTAAAAGTCAGAAATTGATACCTCATTGGATTTAATTCATTCGCTTAGCTTCGGGTTTGCCCGTTGAACCTCTGTTTTAAAACTTATCATTGGCCCAAAACCCCTCCAAGCCATACACCAAGCCCACACATCACCAAGCCACACACCAAGCCCACCAAGAGAACCCAAAAACACGCCCAAAAGGACCAACCACACGCCCATCTCCTTCTAAAATAACAAATCCACACATTAAACAAATGTTGAAATCAAACCAAATCACCTTCCCAAATTAAAAGATTCAAATTAAATCTCATCAATCACTTTCCTAATTAAATTAAATCACATTCCTAAACTAAATCAAATCAAATCAAATTACCTTCCTAAATTGAAGAGATTCTTTCCTTATGACACAAAAATTAAATATCCCCCATAATTACATAATATTTCTTTCCTACCCAAATAAGGACAACCCAAACCTTCTCCTATAAAAAGACACACAAACCTAACTCTCTCTTGGCTCTGACCCACGACACTCACAATACCTTCACACTTCACGCTCAGACCTCAAACAAACCACTCACCCACGATGCTCACAAACCCTCCACTGCCACGCCACCTCACTCCCTCTTCACGCATCAACTACACTCAGCCCCACGCACGCACAGCCCTTCACCAATTCAACGTATCACACAGCCTTCACAACTCACAACCCTAGCATTCACGCCCCTCTATTGACACTCTCTCACTCGGCAGCCAACCCACTCACAATAAACAAGCGAATCAACTCTCATGCAGCCAATAGCCACTTACAGCACTAAACAAACCCAAGCCACATGCTCACCAACGCACTAAAGCCCCATTCTCTCTCTTGCATTTCTGCCCATTGACCATAAACAATAAACCAGCCTGACCTTCACGCCTTAACCCCCATCACCGACACAAGCAAGCCATAAATTAATCCCCATTTACCGAAAAAAATAAAGCAACCAAGTCAGCTATCTTTTTCCGTGAAAAACAACCACACAGCCCCCCTCTAATTCACCGAAAACAAACAACTAAAATAGCCCTAAACAATCCCTCTAATTCACGCCCAAACAGTCCATAAACCCACACCGAAACTGCATGAAAATAGCCCCCTTTTGACCACTGAAACTGCCCAGAAACTGCACCTTATATCACCGAATAAAACTGCCCTGAAACATAACCCAAATACCGCAAAAATAGTGACCAAAATAACAGCAAAACAGTGAAAAACAACAGCCCAAAAAGCGAAGCAACGAAGGATAAACAACGAACCAGTACATCGGAAAAGTTACGAAGCACCAACCCTTCCGAAAACCGCGTAACGCACTTCCAAGAGACGACTTAAGAGGTTAGACCAGAGGGCACCCTTTCATTTACTCTCATTCTTTTTTTTTTCTATTATTTATTATTATTTCTTCGCATGAGTATTGTAGGTTAATGTATGCTATGGCTATTGGATTAATGGAATATGTTTTATCTCATGCGGTATATAAGATGGAAACCTAGACGTAAATTGCGTAGCCAAATCTGAATGGACGATAATGCGGTCTGTACTTGGGAGACAACTCCACGTACCGCTTGAGAAACGTATATATTTCATGTCATCCAATCTTATGTTTATTTGTTGTTTATTAGAAATATATGTTACTTTTATGCATGATTTAGTTGATTATTTTCAAGCATGATTAGTTATTTCTTTCGCATTAGGAATTAATCTATGTTTACGTTTAGATTGTTATTTATTTATATTTTCCCGTTTTTTAATTCAATATGTTCATGAGATTGTATGCTTGCTGTTATTCCGACTTATTTTTATGCATGCAAACTTAGATATAGGTTATATGCAAACTTAGATATATGTCGTATGTGAACTTAGATGTAGGTTATTCTTTCGTAGATTCGGTTATATTATTACATAATATGTTCATTACAAGTGGCATAAGTAAGAGACCATTCCGAACCCAACAGTTTGAGGTCTTCCCTTGCGAGGGGTGAGTGCGGCCTTAAACCATTTTCCTAGTTCACACTGGGTGGTGACTCCATTTTATTTCTCCGGTTTAGTTCCCTCGTGGGCTACTCCGTACTCCCGACTAAGCCGCGAGCCTAGAACAGCGTCACCGATTTCTGTGTCATACACTTAGCATCTGCAGGAAATTAAGCGACAAAAAAGGTAAAAGACAATATAATGAACTTGTTAGAGAATGCTTCTTGAAGGACTTGTATAGGATGTGAAGTGATTAATTTATGAAAAGGACTAGGATTAAGGTTAGAAAGGTAAGTCAGAAAAGTTTTAGCGATAGTACTCAGTATAGAAAGAGATTCCAGACAGATATACACGAGAATCTTAAGCGAAAGGATGTGTCCCTGAGACAACCATAACAGAAGGGCCTCAAGACTGGTTCCCACCCTCCCAACCCTTGATTGACGACAGAACAAGAATGGACCCGAAGCGTAACCTTAAGATACTCCAAAAGCAAGAATTAGTGCAGTTAGCATACAATAAAATGTAACGGACAACGTTAAGAATAACTAAGGACATATAAGGGCAAGTATCCTTCGAGTAAAGAAAAGAAGAGATGTGACTTATACTAAATTCAAATATAGAACAAAGTAAAAGAGTAAATCAAAAGCTTAGCTCATACAAATATAAAAAGTGAAATTATTTAAGTGTAATAACAAACAAGAGATGTAGTATAGAATATGATCAAGAAGGTAAGTTCACCATAGTATGGGAAATCAACATAGAGCAGGTATCCTAGCATGAAATCAAATATAAAAAACAAGCTGAAGTAAAAGAATAGAAAGGAAGATCAAATAGATGAGATCCACAGATGTAGTTCAAGAACGACCGAAGCTATTGAGAATTAGGAAGGAAGTTATTAGTAAGGACAGTACCAAAATAAGGTAGTAGTCAAATGATAGAAAATGAATGAAGGATGGAAGAGTACTAAGAAAAGTTTAAGAAAGTGGAACGGTTAAGATACAGTAGCAGTAGAAAAAATACTTAATAGGTAAAGAGGATACAGTAAGTAATGACAAGAATGTAAGTTTTAACCATAACCAGATCCAAAGGAACCACTAAGAATATCAGTAAGTTAGAAAACCCCAAAACCCTTAGAAGTAAAATTTTGAAACTTGAAGAAGAGAAGCTTATAGACGGCGGAAGGTTGTATAAGAGGTATAGAGAGTTGATAGCTAAGTGATGAGAATGAGTATTAAGATCAAGTTGGACAAGTGAAATAAAGAATACTAAGTACATGAGAAATTGTTGAGCATAAGTAAAGGCCTAGAACGAAGAAATCTTGGAGGTAAGGAGTATGGGATACAACGAGAGGATAAAAAGATAGTAGTAAAATAATAATAATAATAATAATATAATAATAATAATAATATAATAATAATAATATAATAATAATAAAATAATAATAATATAATATAATAATAATAATAATATACTCACCAGAAGTATTACAAGATGAGGACTCAGAAAATAGAAAGGAGGAAGATCAAGTAATCAGCAGAGGTTAGAGACAAGAAAATAAGTATAGAAGAATCTCTAGATATTTTCGAAACTAAGAAACCACAAGTAGACACCAGAAAGGATTCGAGGACGAATCCTATTTAAGGGGGGATAATTTGTAACGACCGATAGTTTAGTTACTATTACGTTATAGTACTGTGGTATCATTGGATGAAAATAATATAAAATAAATTATGTTGAGACTCAAATATCCTTATGAGATACTTTGGGAACGATCGGTTAATCTTTCGAAATCCCGGGAAGAGACTGTACAACGTACCCTTTGGACAACCCATGGTATTTTGGGCATAACTTTTTTGTATGAACTCCGATTTTTATGAATTTTATATCATCGGAAAGCTGAGACCGAGACCTACACTTCCAAGTTAAATATTTTCCCAAATTCAGAGCAGAACCAGAAAAAAAACGCAAGTCAAAGTCTGGATAAATAGTGATTTCGGACCAAAATGATAAAATCTCAATACTTCTCCATTTTTCACACTCTACTACATTCTTCCTTTTATCATTTAAGTCCCCTATAAGTGTGAACTATTCACACATAAAGGAAGAAAAATAGAAGAAAGAAAAGAAAACGTACGAAGGAGAAAGAGGGGGAAAGAAGAAGAAGAAGAAGAAGAAGAATAAGAAGAAGAAAGAAAGGAAAAAGAAAGAACCGGGAAGCACAAAGAAGCTTGGCATCCATGGAATCTTGAAGAGTGGAAGAAATCAAAAGAATGGAGGTAAGAAAACTTTACTCATTTTCTTATTTTGGAGTTTTTGAATTTGAAGATTAAAGTAGGATGATTGGCTTGGTAGTGATGATGGTAGTTTGAGTTTTGACATTAAAATATAGAGGCATTGATGATTCCATGTTTGTGGGTTTTGGGTAAAACTTGATGAAGTAATTAGAATATGTTTAGGTTGATGAATTGATTGTCGGAAGATTGTAGTAAGTTGATGACTTGAATTATTGTAGTTGGATGGTTTTTGGTTGATGAAATGAGTAGTTTTAGATTTGTTATTCAAGTTTATGGGTTTAGTACGAATGATGTTAGTATGTGATGGTTATGTAAAATGGGGGTAGTATTACCTACTTGTAAGAATGGGGGGATTTAGGCAGCCGCACACCAAGTGTTCGATATAATGCCACACTCCAATTAATTGAAGAAAATAAAACACAATTCACATTTTATAAATGGTGCTTAAAATGATTAAAATTCTGTTGGGGTTTTTGGATTGATGGAATTAGAAAAGAAGGCGAAATAAGAAAGTTACATGGCGATGTTTGGTTTAGGATGTTTTCCGGATAGGCTGTGAAGAATTGGTTATAAGTTATGTTTCTGATATCCGATTGATGAAGGGTAAATTTTTGGATAAACTAGACATATAAGGTAGTAACATATCCAAAATTTAGAATTTTTGGACTTAAGACGAGACCAGAACGAATTTTCGAAATCGGGTGACCTGCTGCCCCAGTGCCTAGTTTTTCAGTTGGACAACCCTTCAACTTCGGTCTATAACTTGAATTTCTGAAATCGGAATTAAGATCCGTGAAAACCAACATAAACTTGATACATTAAGAACCATTCGATTAAAATTTTAACTTCAGATTCATTTCCGATTAATTGTAGCGAATTTTCAAAGTTGAATGTCTTGCAGTGAATTTTCTAACGATTAACGTAAGATAAGTTTCCGCTACCGCACTTGCATAACTCCAAACCTAAGTCCGTAAAATTCATAGATGCCATAGATATCTCCAATTTTTTTGGCAAGATCATGTGTCCATGTATTTTATATTCTTATATGTCATATGAAAATATTCCGATTTATGGAAATTAACGATTGTATGGATCTTAGATTGATGTCAGGATACTAGAAGGTCTCCCATACCGTGAATCACTCTCGAATTGTCATAACACTGTGAGTGGACCTCTTTTCTTTAACTAGTTTTATTTATTAAGTTTTCGATATCAGACTTATTTTTTTATGCCTTAGGGCGTTAGATTTCTTTTATCATTGAACTTGTTATAAAGTTATGTTTTAGACAAAAAGTTTTAAAGCATGAGTTATGATTTTTCGGGGCATGATGGAAAAACTCACCCTAGTATGTAACTTGAGATTCTGTTGGAATTGACGGATTCAGTGACATGTGTACATGTGGAGGACTGAGGGGACGCTCTCAGATCCTCGAGCCGGGCTAGGGGGACGGCACTACGTAACGCCTCTAGACCCCAGTTTTTTTAGCTTGGGTGGTAGCATAGATCCGCACCCTAGCTCCAATTTGTGTCTTGGGGAAGACGATACGTAACGCCCGAAGACCACTAGTTTCAGAGACAGTAGTGGCATGCTTTGGGGGACGGCGATACGTAACGCCCCAAAGTCATGGATTTGCATTGCTGGCTCCAGTTAGGCGTATGAGGGGACGACGATACGTAACGTCCTCATACGTCCAATTATTTTTCATACAGAGATATAGTTTTTCAGAAAAAAGTTTAGATTTCAGTCACAGTTTTCAGAAAGAGATTTAGAAAAGAAAGTTTCCAGATCCAGCGGTTTTATAAGAAATTCAGAATTTTTAAAGCAACAAACCAGTTTTCTTATGAAGCTATTTTATGAGATTTTGGTTTTTAAAATCAAATCTTTTTATAACCGTTTTTCATTCTTAGTCCACTCACTTAGATCGTACAACGATCTAACCCCCACCCCAGTCTTTGTATTTTGTAGGAAATCCAGGAGGACGAGCTCGGGAGGACGAATATTGATGTAGTCACTAGGGATGGAGTCCACCAGCACATAGTCAGTTAGCATGAGAGTCCAGTCACTGTCAAAGTAAAGTTGTATGCATTCATTAATGTCGTATAAGTCGTTATGAGTGTCTGTTAATGTTTGTAAAGAAAGTAAGTAATGAGTATACAGTTATAAGTAACAAAAGTACTTTATATTAATAAGTTGGGCTATGGTTCCCATACATGACATTGCATTTGAATAGCTTAGAATACAGTTAGGAAGTCAGGGGTTATGGGGTTAGTACTGCTATCCCCTGCCGGTAACATCTCCCGATCGGGGATTTACAATTTCAAATTCAGAAATCTCACTTTTTTATATAATTAAATTTTCATTATTACCCATTAATTTATTTCATGAATTAATTATGCCAAAACATATAAAATCAGCCATAAAGACGGTGATAACTTGTCTATAACAAGTCCAGTTAGGTACTCATTATGCCAAATAAATAAAATCAATCATATAGAGAGTAACAAAGTTTGTCAAAATTAATCCAGATTTAAATTAAATATTAATCATTAAATATTATTTATATAGTATAATATAAGTGAGATTAATATATATTTTCATATAAAAATTTCACAGTCTTTACCTCAGCATGACGAATTAGCTACTCATAATTTGAATAAAATACTCATAATTTTATTAATGAAATAAAAAGAAATTACAAGAAAGTTTTTTAAAAAATAAAACACACAAGAGCTAAAACTCCAAAAAATTTCAAAGAAAACTATGGAATCCGGGCTAAGTAAATAAGGTGTTGAGCACCTCTATTTATAGAGCGCTAGGCCCCTCCAACAATTTGCATTATATAATTGAATGCAAAATAGTCAACAATGGGTCAATCCACTGGCCATTTATATATATATATATATATATTGTTTTCTCATTCTTGTTTTTTTACTTTAATAATTATATATAATACACTTGGAGTTTTATCAATTTCGGCCTTGAAAACCTCCGAATTAGAAAATCTTGTCGATAGCAAAGTTGTAAATCATTGAATCTTCTTTCATCTGAACTAAAATCACCTCAATCCGATATCTGAGTAAAATGTATGGCCAAAATTAAAAATTGCGCAAGGTTGGAATTTCTGAATTTGTACACTGTTAGAACGCCATTTCAAGTTTTTGCCTTTCAAAATCCAAGTGACAGTGTCATGTCCATTTTTCCATTTATGCATCAAAAGTATTATTTCACCTACATAAGAAATAAAAATAACAATAAAAATATATAAAACATAAATTTAATTATTATTTTACAAATATTTAAATTAAGGGGATTAATGAAACTACAAGTGTAAAATGATTAATTTTATTTTAATAAATGTGCACTTTTTAGTGTTCATCACACCTCCAACCAGTTTATTACTAGGCCCGAGTAATTTAAGCGAAATATTTTAAAAAGACAAATTCTTATTCAATTAATAATTAATTTATTTCTTTTTAAATGATCAAATAAGTAAATTCTCTCGTACTTTTTACCTTTTTTTTCTATACACACATAAAATAATGTATTAATCAATTTATTGTGCCCACAATATTCACATGTCTTACTGAAAAGAAAGTAATATTTTTGTCCTAAAATTATATTATAGTTCACACATTTGACAATGAAAATTTATTTATAAATACAAAAATAGTTATTTTTTTCTTACATCTTCAATCCTTGTAATGTGATTGGGTCAGTGACTCCCAAACCAGTTGGCTTTAGGGCACTAGGTGTTAGGCACCCCTACAGACTTAACTGCTCGAATCTCATATGTTACAGCAGAGAAGAAATGTCTGATTTCCTTAAGCTTTCTATTTAACCCATCTAATAAGCTTTGGGCCAGTGACTCCCAGACCAGTTGGCCTTAGGCACTAAGTGTTAAAACAACTTTACAAACTTAATTGCTCGAGTTAGAGAGGCTACAAAATCAATTTATTCACACTTTTGTTTTACAAACGCAAGCTCTACCGTTTTACACGAACAATCATGACTGCTTATTGAGGGAAGATGTCTGGTTATTAAGTAAAACTTTATTATTTTTTTACAAACTCAAGCTCTATCGTTTTACGCAAACAATCATTGTTTGCTGAGGTAAGTTATCCAGTTACTAAGTCAAAGCATTATTAGTTTTTTTTTTTAAAAATAAATTTCACTTCACTGCCTTCAGGTGCTACCTCCAATAAACTAGAGAACTGAATATTATAAAATTTTTCACTTACAAACTCATGATCATATGTTACTGTGTATGTTGATAATACCTGTCAAATGAGCATATGAAGATCACATTTAATCAATATTATGGAAAATTCACAAATTTAAATGATTTAAATAGAAAGTAACAAAAATAACTTGTTATGAAACATTGAGATATGTCTCTGGAGTGAAAACTCCTTACACTGTCATCTCTGAACAACAATTCCACTTGGTTAGTAAAATATTTATTGTTGGTTTGTGTGTAGTTAAATTTTTTTTTAAAAAAAAACACAAAACAAAATATTTTATTTTTTATCAAAACAAAATATTTTTTTTAAACACAAAATAACAACAGAGCAAAAAATAACATAATAAAAACCTTTTTTTTTTAAAAGAAAAACACAACAATCAAATATAAAAATGAAAAGTATCTAGTCGACTATCCCCTCCCCAACCAAACTGAGACATTGTCTCTAATGTCTGAATAAAAAGAAGTAGATTTTAGAAGACATCACCTGGTTAGTGTGGAATTGATAATTGAATCTACAACACTGCTACTAAAAAGAAAGGTTATTTATTAAAACAATAAAAGCAAATCAAAACAGTAAATGATATTTAATGATAGTTGTGATTGTGGCTCACATCTTCCTTTGGTTTTACATCCAGTAACGGCTTGAACACCCTCTATGGGTCGAGGATATGTTTCCCATCCAATTTTTTTATAAATTGGCAAACAGGGTCTTTTAAAGTCAATTACCGAGAATGTATTGTTGTCTTTCTTTTTGAAATTATGTATTGTTGTGAATCAATCTATCAAATCCACTAGGATGCGTATCAAGAGTCAATGATATTTATCTAAAGACTTCTTACTCAAGCAAATTTTAATAGATTGATTTTTTTCTTCGTGATTATTATACATCATTCCTTAAGAACAAATTATCACAACGTGTGCCAACTTGGCATTTCTAACCAACACATAATTCTTTAGCTCTCTGTTTCCTAGCATAGGTGTTTTTCTCCAAACCAGGTATGTAAGAGATGAATGAATCAAGAAATTTAAGGACTCATGTTTTAACCATTTCTTTCTTGTAAAGGTTTAACATTTTTTGGGTGGTCGACGTGTCTTGACATTATCTTTGAAATGTATTATGCGTGTCCATTTTAAAGGATTAATGCCTTTTATATCTTTTAAATTCCTTCATATTCCCTGTTTATGCTCTCTCAATACATTTAACAACTTACATTCTCGATTGCTTGTCATACAAGAAGAAATTACCGTAGGGTAAGTTTCTTTATCTCCAAGAAATGTATATTTTAATCCTTCAGGCAAAGTATTTAATTCCAATTTGGGTGCTTCTTCATGTTTCTCTTCTTCAAGTGATCCTAATTCCTCAAATTTATTTCCCTCCATCATCTTTCGATACTTGTGTAGAATCAAGTAAAGAAAAAATATTAGAAATATCTGAATCTAATTTTGTACTTGATTTAAGAAAGTTCGCTGTACAAATTTCTTTAGGATCAGATAAACTCCACAATTGGTTCAATTATATATATATTTCATTATTACCTAATTAATTTATTCATGAATTAATTATGCCAAAAGATATAAAACTAGCCATAAAGAAGGTGATAACTTTTGCCTATAACAAGTCCATTTGGTACTCAATTATGCCCAAATAAATAAAACCAGCCATATAGGCGGTAACAAAGTTTTTCAATAATTAATCCAAATTTAAATTAAATAGTTATCATTAAATTATAATTTATATATTATAATATAAGCGAGATTAATCTATATTTTCATATAAAAAGCTTCACCATTTACCTCAGTATGACGAAATTAGTTACTCATAATTTGAATAAAAACACTCATAATTTTATTATTGAAATAAAAAGAAATTACAAGAAAGCTTTTAGAAAAAATAAACCACACAAGAGCTAGAACTCCACAAATTTTCAGAGAAAATTATGGAATTCAGGCTGAGTAATACGGTGCTGAGCACCTTTATTTAAAGAAGGCTCAGCACCCTCCAACAATTTGCATGGCATAATTGCAATGCAAATGAGTCAACAATGGGCCAATCCACCATATTTTTTTCTTTTGTTTTTCCTTTTTGTTTTTTTCCTTTAATAATTATATATAATACATTTTGGATTTTTATCAATTTCGACCTTGAAAACCTCCGAATTAGACAATCTTGCCAATAGATAAGTTGTAGATCTTTGAATCTTCTTTGATCTAGAAATATAATCACCTTAATCCGATATCAGAGAAAAAGTGCGCAAACTGGAATTTTTGAATTTGTACACTGTTAGTGTTGGGGATTTAGCGCGGGCGCAGCGGAAGCTCGCGGTTCGGGCAAAATCATAACTTTAAAACCTTTTAAAATTACCAAATAAATTATTCAATATCCAATATGAATAATTCATTCATATTTCACCTAAACATATTTATTCGATATCAAATAATGACATAAATAGGTTAGAAACATCGCGAAATATTTACGAAAATGTTTTTCCGTAAAATGGCATAAAACATGTTTTTGTCCGAATCGACCAACCATTACACACAGGGGCTACCCAGGTCAGCTCCAATAGTGCTTGGGTAGTTCATGGGCTGCCTGAACATTGATCAATTCAGTGTTTGGACAGCGAACACCGGTAAGCCCGAAACTCACCCGGTAACGTCGTTTTTCACCGTTTTCGCATATTTCAACTCTGAAATAATTTCCGGCAATTGTTCCAATGCCCAAAACACATCCAATACAATTATACAACATAATTTTCATCACCAAAATCATAGAATTTACAGATCTGAGTTGGTAACCAAAAATATCATTTTCATGCTTTAAATCCAATTTTCTCAACATTAATCATATTAATATTTACACCAACCAAAGTCACTACAAATGAAGAACCCAAGAAAAATTCTAGGAGTTACAAGAGTGGTCATAACACTCTAGTGTTGCAACAAGTCATCAAATGATAAAATTGAACTAATATTATAATAATATTATCCAATTTAACTTCACACATGCATTTAGCCTCCAAATCCATCCTCCAAATCAAAAAGCCCCAAAATATAAGAAAGGAAGAAACCCTAGAACTATTCTAGATGTTCAAGAACATGAAAAAGTTTTATAAGTTTAAGATTATTGAAGATTACCTTGAAATCTCCTAATTTCCTTAAACTTCCTTCTTGATTTCTTCATTTTCTTCCCTTGTTTCTTCAAACAAAATTTGGGAGCTTTAATCTATGGAAGTTCGGCCATGGAAGCTTGTTGAAAGAGAAAACAAAATTTTCTTACTTTGTAAAGAAGCATAACCAACTTTAGAGGGGGGAAGGACATTTTGGTCATTTGGTCATTTTTATTCTAATTAATAATAAGCTTTAGTTAACAAATCTAATTTGTAAACTTCAAACTTAATAGAATCATGCCACATGTAACCAATAATAATCAAACATATTGTATAACAATTATGTATATTGAAATAATTAATTATCTAGATATATAACATTTAAACATCTAATAATTAATTAATGCGATTATTATTATATATGTATTTTTATTTACATTAAATAACAAATACATATATTAATGGCATGTGTCAAAACCTCATTTGACAAATAATTAATATGTATCAAATCAAATTTTTTGTATCAATACAAATACACATTAATTATCAATTGACCGAAATGCCCATAATGCATGTATTTTCGTTTAACCATTTAAACGATTCGAATTAAATCATTTAATTCGGTGAAGTATTATGAATAATCTATATTATTCATAATGCGTTGCCCGGTGCTCAACGAGTACACTTCATATTGTGAGACTCTCTAAGTTTAGGTTTATCCGTCACATAATCCAATTTCTCGTCCATAATTCACCCACTCATAAATTATGACGACCATGGATAATCTCGTTAAACTATGCAAGTTGAGGTTATTGCATACATATAATCCCTTCGTCACAGGCTATCAATATTATACCGGGGATATAGATAAGAACGTCAAATCTCTAAGGTATAATATAATCGACTTTTAAATTTACAATCTCTAAATAACACTTGGAACTCGCTTTCGAAGTCAACCACGGCCATGGATTTACTAGATCGTAAATATGTACCTGATACCTATGCCATGTACACAAGACTGACCGATTCTATCTGATACTCACATGATATCATGAGTATCTATCCACACCCAACAAACAGGCAGAGGTCTGATCAAAATAGATCGGTGATGTGACTGCCCTCAAAGTGTGGAGGATATCTCATATATCCATAGTGGTATCTCAAATCGAATGACCACTATGCTACTCGACTCGAGAAAATTCCTATTAGCATTGGTGTACCATCTATTAAGAAATCTTCGGTGAGTCCTTCAGTGTTTATCAATAAATACCTATATGTCTATACGAGTCTCCCGAGACTCATGGTTCATTGGGATAAACCATCAGACCAAGTCACGATATACGACATGTACTGGTCTCATCAGATTTTACTAATCGACTTGTGTCAATAAATCTTGACCAGGACCTTTATTTGAGAATATACAACTTATAGTGACGCTTCCCAATGTCAATTACAAACTACATTATAATTGCGCACTACGTTGTAAATTCTAGGGTCTTTATCTAATATATACATATCATTAAACCATATTTAGTTTCAATCTAATTGTAATTAGATCGAATACTATAATGACCAGGAATTTCAACTATTATTATACTGTGGGACAAGTGTCACATAATATAAATCATGTCTGGAAACATATACCCTCGTGAGATGACTTTGGGAACGATCGGTAAATCCTTCAAGAATCCGATGTTAGATGCCACGATGTTCCACTCCGGATAGCCCGTGGTATTTGAGCCGTAATTTTCTCATACGAACTCCTATTTTTATGAATTAGAAGAAGAAGAAGATGAAGAAGAAGACTAAGAAAAGAACGATGAGGAGGAGGAGAATAAGGAGGAGAAGGAGAAGAATGAGGAGGAGGAGGATGATGAGGAGGAGGAGGAGAGAAGATTAAGGAAGAAATAGAGAAGATGGGCTTTGTAATCAAGGGGGATTTGAAATATGAAAGAAACAACAAGAAAGAAGGTAATACTCATTTGACCTAAACAAGAAATATGAAGTTTTGGGGTTATTGATGCTTTATTATTAATGTGGGCATGTAAATGATTGCATAAGAAACTAAATATGTATATAATGACCAATTCATGAATGCATTAGATTTAGGGTGATTTGAGAATTTTGGGGATGAAAGAGTTGTGGATGATAAAATGGTGGTTTAATATGTGTGAAGTTAATGTAATATGATGGTTTGTGTAGTGTTTTTTAGTATGAAAGTGTTAGAAATACATTTGGGTAAGTTAGACTTGAAGAAGGCAAGTGCAGAATCCTAGAAAATAGGTGCGCGTCGCAACGCGCAGAGACCTACGTCGCAACACGTACTGGGTAAATTGTGAATAATT
The DNA here is from genome assembly GCA_019454045.1 of Zanthoxylum bungeanum. Lineage (NCBI taxonomy): Eukaryota > Viridiplantae > Streptophyta > Magnoliopsida > Sapindales > Rutaceae > Zanthoxylum > Zanthoxylum bungeanum. Next base: position 47,648 of record SKCR01022799.1, read on the forward strand.
GTTTCTGGATCGTTCGTGTCGGGACGTGCAAGGATTTGTGTCGCGACACGAACTGGAAAAAAATAGATGAACTCGTCTCTGGTTTGGTCTGCGTCGCGACGCACAACACTTTGCGTCACGACGCGAATACCAGAATTTCCCTAAATCAATGTTGTTTCATCCCAGTTTCACCATAGCATGTTAGAGGCCACCTTAAGGGTCTCGTATCGACTTCTTTATGTACAATACACCACAATATAAGTATGTTATGCATGAAAGCGATAACGAGTATTTAAATCGACAGATTTAGTTGAATTCCATAATGCACTCCACAATTTATTTTCTAATCAGAGTTATCAATTAGGGGTTCTCGCAGGAACCACAAAACCTTTCGGTGAAGTGACGTCATGTTAGCGGAACTCCAAAACAGTAAGTGGACATTTTCCCTTAAGTTGATTTTCAGTTTATTATTTTATATGAACAAACTTATTTTCTCGCTTTTAGGGCGTTAGCCAATTTTTTTATCAGATTACATTGTGTTTTCCATGTTCTAAGAAATTATTAGAAAAGAAATATTTTCAAAATCTGAGTTTTATGTTTTCGGGGCAAGGGGAAAAACCCACCTCAGTATGTAACTTGATTCAGAGATGAAATTGACGGATAACACATGTGCACATGTAGAGGACTGGGGGGGTGGCGATACGTAATGCCCCCAGATCCTAGTTCAGGACTAGGGATGACAAATGCCATTAGATCCTAGTTTCAGAGCTTGGGGGTAGCATAGATTCGCACCCACAGTTCAAGTTTAGTGGCTTGGGGGATGGCGATATGTAACACCCCAAGACCACTAGTTTCAGGGAAAGTAGTGGCATGCTTTGGGGGACGGCGATACGTAACGCCCCAAAGTCATGGATTTGCACTACTGGCTCTAGTTAGACGTATAAGGGGATGGCTATACGTAACGGCCCCATACGTCAAGTTGTTCAGATGCAAATCAATTTTCAGAGATTCGATTTTCAAAAAACATTTTTTCAGATATAGGTTTTCAGAACCAGACCTTCAAAAGTGAATTTGAGTTAATCTTTACATAAAAAGTTATGACAACGAGATTTTTCAGAAAGAAGCTTGGAGTTTTCAGACAGAAAAACAGTTTTCTTATAAAGTTATTTCTTGAATTTTCGGTTTTAGAACCAAATATTTTTATAACAGTATTTTAGTTTTTCGTCCGCTCACTTAGATCGTACAATGATCTAACCCCCCACTCTCAATTCCCTTATTTTGAAGGTATTCTCGGAGGACGAGCTCGGGAGGGCGGATACTGATGCAGTCACTAGGGTATGAAGTCCATCAGTTCAATTCAGAAAGAGTGAGAGTCCGGTCAGAGTCAAGTAAAAGTTATGTATTAGTCTTTGATTTTAAGGTAGTCATTGTAAAAGTGTGTTATTAAGTATTCAGTTACAAATGTTGAATTTGTATGATAAGTTATTGAACTTGGACTACAGTCCCACACATGAGATATCTAATTATAGAAAATAATATTAGTAATTATTTATGGTTGAAGAGTTAAAGGCTCAGGGGAATAATTCAGCCTATTCTCTACCGGTAGCATCTTCCGGATTGAGGATGTTACAAAGATGGTATCAGAGCATGGTCTAGGGAGTTAGTGAATGCAGTGGGCAGAGTGCTGTGATCTTGTATACGTAGTATGCCTGGGGTACTAGTATGCAAGGCACTACCGCTCCAGTATCCGATCCTCGAGTACGTCCTCAAAGTTCTATAGACTGGTTAGCAAGAATTCCTAGACTATTCGAATATCATACCTATAAAGTAATCATATTATTTGTAAGATATTTTCGTAATCATCCTAAATTATTAGTAAAAGATCAAGTTCAGTTATGAAACTAGAAAGTATAAGTACTAAGAAAAGTTACCCAAGGGAGTGGGAAAGGAAAACTATAAGAAAACTAGAAAAAATGAATAGTTGTGTAAGCAGCCAGAGATAAAGAAAAGGGAAGAGACAGAATAAGGTAGTGAAGTTCTAACAATACCCACCCAAGACAGTAGAGAGAGAATATAAAATGCCCAAGCAAGTACTAGAGTGCTTAGAAGATGTTAGGTTCATTCCCTCCCCAGAAAAATTACTTCAAGCCGATCTAATAGACTTCAAGCACTTCGTATAGATAATAAGTCTCTCCGAGTAATGAGGAAAAAGCCAGAAATATAACAGAAGTAAGAAATCAAGACTAGACTAAAGAATTCCAATTGACTGAAATGTCAAAAAAGACATAGAGAACTCCAAACCCCTAAACCCAGACCCAGGTCCACAAACAGGCAAATAAAAGTCATCAACATAAACGATTAGTTACCTTATCCCAATCAACACGATGGAGACAAGACCCTAAGCTATCTAGTTTTCAACCGCTTAGTCATACCAGTTAAGGAAGTTGTTCTGACAGAGCCTATCTCATACATATCTTACATGAGAAATAGACTTTACCAGGACACAGAGTAATAGAACAAAGATACCGAAACCCATCGAGACATAAGAATTTTTCCATAGTCCTTACCAGCATAGATATAGGCGACTGTAAGAAGCCCGACGAGAGTTCATCTTAAGAAATGGAAAGACCTTGGAAGGCTGATTACCTAGAAAATGATTAAGGAAGTTTTCGAGGATATAAAGAAGAGAACTTAGTATAGTCAAAGATTAATGCAAGTCAATGCGAGGCTTGCAAGACTAGTAGGAGTCCATAGATAGACCAAATGCAGTAGAACCCACAAATCAGCCCAAGTTAGAAGAAATCCGTGAAAATATACAAGAATACACCCGAGAGGTTGGAGACATTTAGGAGTGACAATAGTACCTGTATGGACAATAGAATAGAGTGTCAAAGTCGAGACTTAAAGCAAGAATAGAGATCAGAGATTTAGGAAGTAGTTAGGAGAACGAAACACCACTAGCCTCAGTAGTAAGGCGTAGAGTAAAGAAATAGGACATGCAAATGGTAAGAGGGATGTGAGAAGTAACAAGGAAATTTAGTACATTCAAGAACATATAAAACAACGAGAAGATAGTAGTATAGATGATTGGTAATAGTTGTGGGACCCCAAGACATGGAGTAAACAACCAGGTTCCTAAAGAACGAATAATGACCCATTCTTCTAGAAACCTCAATTCCAGTAAGCATATAGATACCTAACCAAGACCATCACTGAGTTTAAGTGAAAAACAGAAATGCGTGTCTACAGATTCTTATGGAATGCATATTCTCACCCTTAATTTAGAGCCCAGTAAAGAGAAGAACTAATAAGGAAGAGCAATTGAGAGATTAGACGAATTACGAGATGGTTAGACAGTCAAATTGATGAGTTCAATGAAACATTAATAAGGAGCATGAGATAGAATATTTTGAGGCCACAGTAAGTTTAGCTAAGTCTAGTAGTCATCGTTGAATTAAGGAACCCTTAGAGAAGTAAAGACTTAGAAGTACGAAGAGATTAGGGAGAATGATTCTCAGGAATTTAGTGATCAACTTATAAAGAGTCTCATGGCACTGAGAAAGAAAGACTAAGTAAAGAGTAGCACATGAACCAAAGATTTAGTAGGAGATGTCCTAAGTAATTGAAGTTGATAGAGTTTTATGAAAAGTAAAGGTGTAAGAGTTCAAGAAACTGAGACAAGAAAGAAACCTTATAAAAGAGTAAGTTTCTTAAGGAAGAAATGCAAAGAGAGCATAGCGGCACTCAGAGAGAGAGAGAAAGTAACGACTTTAGAAGGTTTAACAACAGAGATTAAATAAGAATGAGTGTAGAGGCAGCACAAGAAATTTTTTAGAGAACATGACTCCAGAGGAGATTCGTAGAAGAGGTAGTGTGTTCGATAGTTAAACATGATTAGAAGTAAGTTAATGAAAGCGAACAAGAGACTCTTTTTAGCAGTAGTGCCCTAGTACATGAATAGACATCAGATATATATATATACACAATAGTCATAGGCTTATAAGACAAGCAATATATGCAAATAGATTACCATAATCAGAAAGGCTTCAGGATAAGTTCCTACCCTCCCAACCCTTGTCGGACAACAGTCACAGAGACGGACCTTCAAAGTTGCCTCAAGATGTTCCTAGGAATAAGTGAAAGTATAGTGAAGGAAGGCCAGAACATAAGACCTTCGGATGTAGTTTAAGAACGAAATTAAAGTGAGTGACCATTCTGAGTAAAAAAAGTCAGGAAAGAAGTTGTTCATATGGAGCAGTACAGAAATAAAGTAGTAGTCAAGTAATGACCGAGATTCCAAGGACCCAAGGTTTAACGAAATAATGGATATTTAAAGAAAGAAGATATTCCTAGGATAAAAAGACAGAGACATAGACCAAGAAGTTCTCAGTATATAGTAGAATAAAGCAGAGGATTAAAAGAATACTAAGGAAAAGTTTGGAGGTGAAACTATTAAGTGCAATGACAGTATGAGAGAATACTAAGTAAGCATTGGCAGAAGTGTGTAACAATAAGGATTCTCAATACAGGAATAAAACCAATGATCCATTACGCTTTAGTTCACAAAATCTATGCGGAGTACCCAGCTCTAGTCTAAGTTGACTAAGCCACGGGTACAAGTGGTTTGACATAAGTGTAGAACACCGAGAAAATAAGTTTTCTACAATATGGAAACAATAAAGAGGAAGTATCATAGCATGCAACCAGGTATGGAAAACGAGTTGGTACGAAGGAACATCAACCAGATTTATAGTAACAATGAAAGCAAAGTACAAAAAAAGTATGAACTTTAGCTAAAATCGAATCCCCAGCGTCTCTGCCTATAAAGAAGTGTGATTAAGCAAAACCATGCATATAGTTAGACTCCCAGAGGTGTTACCAAAACCAACCTTCTTAGTACAAACCAATGGGACGAACAACAATATTGGACAAGAGGTACAAAATAACCTGACCCCGAACTATAAGGTCCTAAGTTATGCAGATTAGTAGAGGCAAGAAAATTTTGTATTGCGGAACCGATAAGCAGCCTGATATATATATATATATATAAGTACATACCTTCCAGAGTCCAAGCCAAAGTAAAGGAACCCAATTGCATGACACACAATATATTCAGAGATAATAGACCCTTAAGTAAAGATTGGAAAGCCTAGCCTAGTTGTTGTGCAGAATAAGTTAGGAGAGTGTTGAGTTCCCAGTAAGAAGACTCTTAGAATATGTCTTCTTGTAGAATGGATATATGAAATCTAGATAGTCAAGAACAGAAGGTGTGGGAATGAACTGGAGTAAGTGGAGTATAACAAAAGATCTGGAAATGAGACCGTTTTTGATAGACCAGAAGAGATTTAATGTGACCATAGTGTAAGATAATTAGCAAGGAATTTAATGGAAACAGAATGAGGAATTCCCTCTCGATATAAAGTTTTAAAACTACTAGACATGAAATAGAAGTTAAGTCAAAAGCTAGACTAAGGCGCACATAGTAGAAAAAGGATGTAAGAGTTCAAACAGACAGAAAACAGAGTGTAATCCAAAGTTCCATGGTATGTTTTCAGAAATAGCAAGAAAACCACACCACTTTATAGTATAATGATGGTGTGGGGAGGATCGTCAGATAATGAAATAATGTAGTTGATCAAATATAGATAGTTATTAATATAGGTAAGTTGAAGCGGGTGTTATGGATGTAGAGCCCGAGAACTCTGTGACCTATGGTAATATCCCAAGTTTAAAGAGGATTCGAGGACGAATCCTATTTAAGGGGAGAATTTGTAACGACCGGGAATTTCAACTACTGTTATACTGTGGGACGAGTGTCACGTAATAGAAATCATGTTTGGAAACATATACTCGTGAGATGACTTGGGAACAATCGATAAATCCTTCGAGAATCCGATATTAGATGCCACGATGTTCCACTCCGGATAGTCTGTGGTATTTGAGCCGTAACTTTCTCATACGAACTCCGATTTTTATGCATTTTATATCTCGAAAAGCTGAGATCGAGATCTACAACTTTCGCGTTAAACATTTTTCCAAATTAGAATCTGAAATAGGCTAAAAATACAGATCAAAATTTTGGATGAATAGTACCCGAGGGCATTCTAGTAAATTCTATAAGTTTCTCCAAAATTTTACATTTTTCTTAATTTAAAATGGCTAAGTATAAAAGAGAACACTATTCATGTATCCATAAAAAAATGAAAAAGAAAGTAAAAACGTGGAGAAGAAGAAAGAGAGAAGAAGAAAAAGAAGAGAAGAATAAAAAAAAGAAGAGGATGAGAAGAAAGAGAGAAGAGGAAGGAAGAAATAGAGAAATTGGGCTTAGAAATCAATGGGGATTTGGAAGATAAAAGAAACAACAAGAAAGAATGTAATACTTATTTGACCCAAACTAGAAATATGAAGTTTTGGGGTTATTGATGCTTTATTAGTAATGTGGGCATGTGAATGATTGCATAAGAAACTAATTATGTTATATAATGACCAATCATGAATGCATTAGATTTAGGGTGATCTAAGAATTTTTAGGGATGAAAGAGTTGTGGATGATGAAATGGTGGTTTAGTATGTGTGAAGTTAAAGTATTATGATGGATTGTGTAGTTGTTTTTAGTATGAAAGTGTTAGAAATAAATTTGGGTAAGTTAGACTTGAAGAAGCAAGTGCAGAATCCTATAAAAATAGATGAACTCAGAGACTTGTGTCGCGACGGGTACTGGGTAAATGGTAAATAATTATTTCTGGATCGTTCATGTCGCAACGCGAATTGGAAAAAAATAGATGAACTCATCTCTGGTTCGGTCTGTGTCGCCACGCGTAAGACTTTGCGTCGCGACGTGAATACCTAAACTTCCCCAAATCAGTGTTGTTTCATCCCAGTTTCACCCTAGCATGTTAGAGGCCACCCTAAGGGTCTCGTATCGACTTGTTTATATACAATACACCATAATATAAGTATGTTATGCCTGAAAGCGATAACAAGTATTTAAATCGACAGATTTAGTTTAATTCCGTAATGCACTCCACGATTTATTTTCTAATCAGAGTTATCAATTAGGGATTATCGCAGGAACCACAAAACCTTTCGGCTAAGTGATGTCATGTTAGAAGAACTCCAAAACAGTGAATGGACTTTTTCCCCTAAGTTAATTTTCAGTTTATTATTTTTTATGAACAAACTTTTTTTCTCGCTTTTAGGGTGTTAGCCAATTTCATTATCAGATTACATTGTGTTTTGCATGTTCTAAGAAATGATTATAAAAGAAATATTTTCAAAATCTGAGTTTTATTGTTTCGAGGCAATGGGGAAAAACCCACCTCAGTATGTAACTTGATTCAGAGGTGAAATTGATGGAAAGCACATGTACACATGTAGAGGACTGGGGGACGGTGATATGTAACACCCCCAGATCCTAGTTCAGGACTAGAGATGACAGATGCCCCTAGATCCTAGTTTCAGAGCCTGGGGATAGCATAGATTCGCACCCCCAGTTCTAGTTCAGTGGCTTGGGGGACGTCGATACGTAACGCCCCAAGACCACTAGTTTCAGGGACAATAGTGGAATGTTTTGGGGGACGACAATACGTAATGCCTAAAAGTCATGGATTTGCACTCCTCACTATATTTAGGCGTATGAGGGACGGCGATACGTAACGCCTCTAACGTCAAGTTTTTCAGAGACAGATCAGTTTTCAGAGATCTGATTTTCATAAAACAGTTTTTCAGATAAGGGTTTTCAGAACCAGACCTTCAAAAGTGAATTTGAGTTAATCTTTACAGAAAAAGTTCAGATGACGAGATTTTTCAGAAAGAAGCTTAGAGTTTTCAGATAGAAAATAGTTTTCTTATAAAGCTATTTCTTGAATTTTCGGTTTTAGAACCAAATATTTTTATAGCAGTATTTTAGTTTTTTGTCCACTCACTTAGATCGTACAACGATCTAACCCCCTACTCCCAGTTTCCTTATTTTAAAGTATTCTCGGAGGACGAGCTCGGGAGGGAGGGCGGATATTGATGCAGTCACTAGGGTATGAAGTCCATCAGTTCAAGTCAGAAAGAGTGAGAGTTATGTCAGAGTCAAGTTAAAGTTATGTATTAGTCTTTCATTTTGAGGTAGTCATTGTAAAAGTGTGTTATTAAGTTTTCAGTTACAGATGTTGAATTTGTATGATAAGTTATTGAACTTGGACTATGGTCCCACACATGAGATATCTAATTAGAGAAAAGAGTATTAGTAATGTTTATGGTTGAAGAGTTAGAGGCTAAGAGGAATAGTATGACCTATTCCCTGCCGATAGCATCTCTTGGATTGGGGATGTCACAAATACGTATATAAAAACAAGAGGTGCTACCTTTAATTGAGTAATATTATGGAAAATAAATTATTCGTAATCATGAATCGGACATAAATACGATCCAGATTGGCACCCCGAGCATCAACCCTAACAATTTCTCCCACTTTTCTAGTGCAATCCACGGTATCATATACACATCTAAATATGTATTATATACGCATGGCCCTCAAGAGCTCACCTAACACTCAAGAGGTAGGCAACAAGAAGTAGGTCCGCTCTAACATATTGAGTTTGTCCAACAAATCCAATCGTTTCCCTTAGCCAGCATCATTCATATATTGTATAACCTAAGTTATACATCAATATGACTCAAATGCGACATCAATATTGTGCTACAGCTACTGAGTTATCCAAAAGTATACAAATATTTCGTAACAAGGCGCATCCTTCCTGAATGAAAGCCAGTGCAGATATCAGACTCATGCTTCTGGCATATTTGGATCATGTTTGGACTTTTTAGGGATATGTCCTATACCCAACTTGTGGATGCGCTATATGTACATGTACTTGCAATATTTTCATTAATTAATAAAATGGCAATCTTTATTATACGTGTCTTACATAAATTATATGAATCATCAAACACTGTAATAAAGCCCTTGGAGTAATAAGATGATGGCTTCCACACCTTATGAGAATCATTACTCTCAAACGTTCCTAGTCATAGTTTTGTGAATAATCTGGACGTTCACAAAACGGAGAGACTAACATGATGATATGATCCACCCTTTAGTGGGGTAGCCGATCTCATAGGCTACTAGCGGAGATCCGTCCGCTTGGTGTATCACATGGATGCATGAGTTGCTTGTGTCCATCGAACTGACGGCTGAAAGTTTTCACATGGAGTGTTTATCCCATGTGTCTGTGAGAACTTTCATGTATCGATTGTATGACTAGTCCTTAGACTTGAGGTCTTTACAATCTTATGTGTGGATCAAATGACTTTGACATTTTCTTTCCCCGTTTCAAAAGATCCGGTCAAAAGGGTATGATTGGGTCATTTGTTGAAACACATGAAGTTTGTAAAGATACAACAGAGAATCGCCACTCTCTCGGATAATATTTTCTTATAAGAGTAGTATTCCAGTTCAGGGGTTGATATGTGATCAATGCTTGAGACTGTGGCCGCAGCGGAAGAATCATGCGAGATTCTTGGGTTAGTACGATTCATGACACTATCAACATCATACCTTTGACTACATGGGTAGATATTTTCCATACCCTAGGTCAAACGGTGGGGATACAGTGAGGCGAGGGATTGTATCATATGTAAATCGCATACATAATGGGTATATATCTTTCCTTCTCATTTTGGGGGCCTTGGCATGTTGCTAGATGTCAACATTGGTCATTGAAATCGAACGACCATCTGATCGGAGGATAATTTATGTTCGATTAAATTATCACGATTCATTTCATGCCCAACTTGAGGGGAACCCAAAAGATCACACACAACAAAGTCGAAATCAATGGTTAACAGTGCACAGTACAAATTTAACAGCATATATGATTGCTGTAGGAATTGTTCATAAATGGTTCAATTTGTTTAATTTTTGAACATATCATTTATGAGGTTCCAAAGTGGCTTAGGGATTGGTGAATGACGATAGTGGCACTTTGGGAATTGGAATAAATAAATAAATAAATAGAAACGTAAATAGAAACGTGAATAGTAATTTTTTTTTTGTTATTTGTTTAGAATTCCGATTCGGCCCAAACTCTTTTTAGGGTTTTATAATCTCATTAAACCACTAAATTAAGATCCAATGTCTAAGATTAAATTAGCATTTATCCCACATCGAATTCTTAATTAATTTTGTTGTCTTTGGAGCACTTATATAAACCCAAAGAATTCTTTACAAATTTTTACACCAAACCTTTCATATCTTGGGTTTATATAAGTGAGCAACTCTAAAGTTTAAGAGTAAGCCACTATTTTTTAGGATCAGTAAGTCTAGTTGACTAGAGTAACCTCGAGTTAAAAGTTTTGAGGTATTTGCCTAGGCTAGCACCAAGGGAAAAATACCCGTGCACTCAAGGCGTAGTCTTGCCGTTGAGTTTTGGCTTTAGTGTGTGCACCTTTGGAGGCCACACACTTGGGTGGCTCTTTGGAATGTGGAAGAGCTTGTTGAGTTCGAGAAAAGCTTGTAGATTGGAGGGAGGACTGGAGGAGTCTTCGGTTCAAGTAAGTCTTTTTTTTCTTTATTTTAATTAGAGTTCTTATGATAGTTAGCATGTTTAGGTTTATGTTCTTTGTATGTTTTATGAGTTTTTTATGCTTAGAATATATAGTAGCATGCCTATTCTTGTAGAATAATAAAAACAAATGGGTCTTGGCCAAAGGGATAGCGGCATCATAATTTGATTTATTTAATTTTCCGTTGCGCACTCGCGGCCGCTTCCCAACATGACTTTCTAAGCCCATCAAGGTTTTCATACAAGTTCGCCCATTATCATTTTAAAGCATTCAATCATGTTATCGCAAGGTGCAAAGTTGTCCCAGTTGAAAAAGGCCCAACAGGTTTACACTTTTGCGATAAGGTGGCTAAATAACTTCAGATGATAGGGGGCCCAAACATAAAATGGCCCATCGTCATTTTGAAAACTTTCGGCCCGATCATCATAAGATATAAACTCGTCCCAGTATAAATGGCCCAACAAGTTCGTATCTTATGACGAGAAGTCCAAATGGATCCAAATGATAATGGTCCCAAACACAAGCATAAAGGGGTAACTTCTATAGGTCATATGAATATGGTTCACATGTGGGTTTATAGGGGTATGGATAAAGGCTCCCGCCGGTGAAGGGTTGCCCACAACTAGCTCTCCCCACTCAAGGGTTTGAGCGACCAAGTTAGCGCACCTTTTTTTATACCCTAAGGTACGTGCCAACGAGTGATGATGCCATATAAGGATTCGTCGCTCCGAGCGAAAGTGACTTTACTATACATGACGCCATCGAGGTAAAAAGGGTATGCAAAATATATGAGACTAGGTTAACCAAAGCCAAAGCCATGGACATTACAAGGCATTATTTCGGGGCCGATTCTCTATCCCCGGTGGAGATGCAAAACTGTGGACATGGTACAGAGATAGGCGACGCTGCCCAGGCTCATGGCCCGTCGGGAGTACGGAGTAGCCCGCGGGGGACTAAACCGAAGAATAAAGGAGTCGACACCCAGTATGAACTGGGAAATGATTTAAGGCCGCACTCACCCCTCGCAAGGGAAGACCTCAAATCGTTGGGTTCAGAATGGTCCCTTATTTATGCCAGTTGTAATGAACGGGTTTACGCAATGATATAACCAAGTCTTATGCAACACATGCAAGATAATTCAAATAACACACAAGTTTGCACACCCATAAACATAAATAAAAATGAAAGCAAATGCATAATTCCACAAATATCTTAAACAAAGAAGCGTGATAATGTATATTAATAATAACAGTAAAAGCGTTAATATTAAAGAGAGATAATTAAACACATGATGTAAAAAAGAAATAACCAAAAAGGCAAACATGCATAAAATATGATGAAAGAGTATGTCCAGTGTGTGTACGTTCAGGTAGCGTTCGAGAACGCGTTCGAACGGGGTAAGGCAGAATGCATGCGTTCGTGTACCGTTCGGGAATGCGTTCGAATAAGATTATGAAAATGACATCTATAATGACCTAAACACATGCTGAAATGTTTCTCAAGTGGTACGTGGAGTTGTATCCTAAGTACAGACCGCATTACCGTCCATTAGGATTCGGCTACAGAATTTATGTATGGGTTTCCATCTGATATACTACAAGAGGCACCAGAAAGGCGTATAACTAAATAAATGACACAAAGGAAAAACGCGATGACGAATACGATAAATAAATAAATAACAAACAAGAAAAAGTGAATAACAGAATAAAAGAAAAGAGATGTGACCAAGAGACTTAGCCGACATCTATATGGGATCTCGTATGCCCGGTTGGACACATTCACATCCAACCGAGCATACCTCATCCGGCACAGATAAATATCATGGTAAAGGCTGCCTTCAGGCATTTCCCGCAAATATGGTGACCTTTAATCTGATGTAAGTAGCCCATGCACACTAACAAATAACGATAAATAAATAAATAAAGGAACAACAAGAAATGAATAACGGAATAAAAGAAAATAGATGCGACCAAGAGACTTGGCCGACATCTATATGGGACCTCGTATGCCCGGGTGGACGTATTTTATATCCAACTTAGCATACCTCATCCGGCGCAGCAAAATATCATGGTAAAGGCTACACTCAGGCATTTCCCGCAAATAGGGTGACCATTAATCTGATGTAAGTAGTCCATGCACACTAAATGATAACGATTAATATTTAACTAACGGAACAACAAGAAATGAATAACAGAATAAAAGAAAAGAGATGCAACCAAGAGACTTGGCTGACATCAATATGGGATCTCGTATGCCCGGTTGGACGTATTTCACATCCAATCAAGCAAACCTCGTCCGGTGCAGCAAAATATCATGGTAAAGGCTGCCCTCAGGTATTTCCCGTAAACGGGGGGACCTTTAATCCAATGTAAGTAGCCGAGCGCACTAACAATCAACGACAAATAAATAAATAATATAATAACAAGGAAAAGTAAATTGCAGAATAAAAGAAACAAGATGCGACCAAGAGACTTGGCAGACATCTATATGGTACCTCGTATGCCCGGTTGGCCATATCTCATGTCTAACCAAGCCTGCATCGTCCAGGACTACAAGATAAATGTGGTAGAAGACGTCCATTCGAATTCGGCTACGGAATTTACTTCTGGGTTTCCATCTGATATACCAAAATGGGTGACCTTTAATCCAACACAAGTAGTAATGAAAGTAGTAAAGTAACGCTAAATGAATAAATAACGGAACAATAGAGAAAGGTGAATAACGGAATAAAAGAAAAGAGATGCGACCAAGAGACTTGGCTGACATCTATATGGGACCTCGTATGCCCGGTTAGATGTATTTCACATCTAACCAAGCATACCTCGTCCGACGCAGCGAAATATCATGGTAAAGGCTGCTGTAGGCACTGCATTTTTGCATATAAGTCCCTATGATGAATCTCATTTGGAGGCACTACCTTTTAAATCGAGAAAGTCACGGGAAACGGACGTCGGAAGGGAATCAGTATTTTGTTAGATTTTATTCGCTTGTTTAGCTTCGGGCTCACTTGTTGGTCCTCCGTTTTAAAGCACCTTTAGCCCAAGAAACCCCGCAAACCACTTAACTTTAGCCCCAAAAAACCCCGCAAGCCCACACACCATTAAACCCACCAACCAAAGGCCACACGCCCAACCAAGGCTTACACACGCCCAAGCCCATAAAAGACATCCAAAAATACTAAAATGCATATTTAACACAAGGTGAAATTAAAACAAATCTAAAAAATCATATACCAAATTAAAATGAATCAAATTAAATATAAAATATTGCATGCCTAATTAAGATAAATCAAATATATTAACTCCCTAATTAAACCAAATCTTGTCTCCAATCAAATAATAGGTTTTCCTTGTATGACACTAATTGGTCTCTTTCCTATTCAAGCACATGGAAACCATAGCCTTTGTCTATAAAAGAAACCCAAAATAACATTAATTCCAACCTTTGTGACCTCTCTCATTCACGCATAACACAAAAAAAAAACACAAAAGATAATAAACCCCAAAGTCACGACCAAAACACACAGGCTTCCCTCTCTCACCCTTCACCCTCTCGTACAAACCACAAATAAACCCTTCACACCTCACGCCACTCACCAATTCAAAATGGCACACGTCTTCAACAAGTAGCCACATGAACCCACAACCTTCAAGCCTTCACGCATCAACACATACTCTCCCCCTCATTAACTGCCCATTCACGCCCATCACGAACGACACCCCACACTGCCGAGAACTACAGCCCACATATAAACCCTAATAACGCCAAAACTTGCCCTTTCACGTAACACACATGCACCTGACCGAATAAAGACATGCAGCCCTTCACGTAAGCCTCTGGCTTCACGCCCTTCACCACCTATGAACCAGCCCTTAAAACACGCAACCAGCCTCATTAACCCTCTGCTCACTGCCGACTACAAAAGCCCCATGAACCCTTCCAAAACTGCCCAGTAAAACTGCCCAAAAATAGTCCCCAAAACAGTCCCCAAATCTCTGAAAACAATCCCCAAACAGTGAACAAATCACCCTAAAACAGTCCAGAAAACTGCAGTATAAAAACAGAAGAATCCAGTGAAGAAACAGGGGTGAAATGGAGTGAAAATAGTAGCCCGAACAGTGAAAACAGCGAGGAAAGACGTGAACCAGCGAACCAGAAAAGTTACGGAGTGTTAGCCCTTCCGACGGCCTTGTAACGCGCTTCCGAGAGTCGACATAAAGGTTAGACATGAGGGCACATTCTTATTTATCTTTATTCCTATTTTAATCATTTATTGAATTTCCTTCGCATGAGAGTCGTTGATTGATGTGTGTTGTGGCCCTTGAATGAATGGAAAATGTGTCGTATCTTGTGGTATATAGGATGGAAAACCATACGTAAATTCCATAGCCGAATCCGAATAGACGGTAGTGCGGTCTGTACTTGGGATACAACTCCATGTACCACTTGAGCAAACGGCACATATTTTGATATGTTTTATCTTGTTTGTTTATTATCCGCATTTTATATTCCCACCATTTAATTTCCATATGTTATTTGCTTATGTAATGACGATATAGTGGGCATAGGCTTAGTATGTTGGTCTAAAGGTCCTCTATTTGAGAGAAGAAAAGTCTAAAAGACTACCTTTACGACAGTACTTTGCCGCGCCGGATGAAGTATGTTTGATTGAATGCGAGATATGTTTAATCGGGCATGCGAAGTCTCATATCCCTGTCTTATTTATTTTATATGCATTATGATGTGATGCGCATGGGCTTATTACGTTGGTCTAAAGGTCCTCCATTTTGAGGGACGTCGTGCCTTTTATATTCCGTCTTTTACTTTATGTACATTAGTTGTTTATGTAATTGATGATATTTGCGCATGGGCTTAGTATGTTGGTCTAAAGGTTCTCTATTTGAGGGAAGAAAAGGCCAAAAGGCTACCTTTACGGTAATATTTTGTCGTGCCGGACAAAGTATGTTTGGTTGGATGTGAGATATGTTCAACCAAGCATACAAAATCCTATATCATTGTCTTTATTTTATATGTATTGTAATGTAATGCGCATGGGCTTATTATGTTGGTCTAAAGGTTCTCTATTTGAGAGAAGAAAAGTCCAAAAGGCTACATTTATGACTGTACTTCGCCGCGCCTTTTATTATTCCGTTGTTTGCTTTCTGGATGTCATCTCATTGCATAATCATGCATCATATTGCAATGTAAATGGGCAAATCAAGTTGGATTAAAGGTCCTCCATTTTGAGGGATAGAAAGCCGAAGGGCTACCTTTGCCACGAAGTTTTGCCGCGTCGGACAAAGTATGTTCGATTGAATATGAAATACGTTTAATCGGACACTCGAAGTCCTATATAGATGTGGTCATATATCACATCTCTTTTCTTTCACTTTCATTGTCTATCTTTTGCATCGCATCATTGCACGTCTATTTTAATGTACAATTGCCTCATTAGTTATCTCTTTGCATTATGTACCTAATTGCTTCTCTTTATTACGCATGATTGTATAATTTCCATTTATCTGTGTTCCCACATGTATAAGTATAATATGCTTATGAAATTATATGCTTGCCATGATTCTGATTCACTTTTATGCGTGTTTGTACAATTACCATTTCCTTGCGTTTTCGTATCCATGAATATGGTGTGCTTGTGAAATTGTATGTTTGCGGTATTTCAGTTTACCTTTATGCATGCAAATTTGGACATAGGTTATATGCAAATAGGTTGTATACAAATTTGGACATAGGTTATATGCAAATAGGTTGTATGCAAATTCGGACATAGGTTATATGCAAACTTAGATATGAGCCTTGTAATTATGCATGTGAGCTTAGAGATAGAATACCCTTGGGAATGTATGTTGCTAGATTCGATTAAATTATTGCACAAATCACATCATTACAAGTAGCATAAGTAAGACCATTCTGAACCCAATGGTTTGAGGTCTTCCTTTTCGAGGGGTGAGTGCGGCCTTAAATTTTTGTCCCGGTTCACACCGGGTGGCGACTCCATATCATTTCTCCAGTTTAGTCCCTCGTGGGCTACTCCGTACTCCCAACCGGGCTGCGAGCCCGGAACAACGTCGTCCAACATCTGTGTCCTACAGCTGCCCTCAGGCATTTCCCGTAAATGGGGGGACCTTCAATCCAATGTAAATAGCCATGCCCGCTTACAAATAACTGTGAATAAATAATTAACGGAATAATGAACGGAAAATAAATAGCGGAATAATAAACATAGACCGTAAATGAACATAAAAAAATAAATAACAGAAATATTAAGAAATCAATTGTGACCCAGGGACTTGGCCGTTAGTGTGGGATCTCGCATGCCCGGTTGGACGTATCAAACGCCCAACCAATCATGTCGTGTCCAGGATAACAAAACGAATATTAAAGAGAGGGCCCTCAGGTCTTACCTTTTAAGTCGTTTCTCGGAAGTGCGTCGAGACGTCGCCGGAAGGGTTAATGCTCCGTTGTTTTTTTAGTTCACTGATTTGCTGTTTCTACTATTTTAGGCTGCTGTTTTCTCTGTTTTCACTGCTATTTTTCTACAGTTTTTTGGGGCTGGTTTTGGGATGATTTTTGGACTATTTTTGGACTGTTTCTTGGATTTGTTGGGGACTGTTTTTATCTCGGTTTTTGCTAATATTTTGGTCTGGGTTTGGTTATTTTTGATACTGTTTTTGGACTCGGTTTAGGGGGCTGTTTGAATTGTTGTTGTTTCGATCAGTGTGGGGTTTAATGTGAAGGGTTTTGTTGATTTTGTTCGAGGCTGGGGGTTGTTTAACCGTTTGTTGCTCACGGTGGAAGTTTGTTTGTTTCTTTTTTTTTCGGTCTAAGAAGATGAAGGAGCATGGAGAGTGTCTAAGGGTTTGTTTAGTGGCGGTGAAGGTCTTGGTTCACGTTGTTGAGGGCTTATGGGTAGCTTGGTTCTTGGTTTTGTGTTTGTTTTCATGTGGAGGGCTGTTGTTTGTGTGAGTGGCGTGAAAGGAATGTGTGTTTTAGTTTTGTTGGTCACTTGTTTGTTTTGTGTTGCTCTTTTGCCGTGTGTCTTTGTCTAGTGGATGGGTAGTTGATGGGTTTTTTTGTTGTTTGTTTAGTATTGTTTTTCGGTTAAAGGGAAGTTTATGGTGGTTTACGAGGGTTGTGTGAGAGGAATAAGAGGAATAGAAGATGAGAGAGGAGAGAACTAGGGTTTTTTTCTTTGGTGAATGTCGTGAGTGTGTGTAAGGGGGAGAGAGGAATGTTGAGAGAGAGGCGAGATGTGGAAAAGAGTTTTAGGGTTTATTTTTTACCGCGAGTTTGTGACTCCGGAGAGAATGGCTTAGGGTTTAGAATTGTTATTTTTTTTATAATGGTGTGCTAGGGTTTGCCAAGTAAGGAAATAAATCATATCAAAAATGGAAGTATTTTATTAAGTTATTTAGGGAAAGAATTTGTGTAATTTTAGTGGGGATTGTATTCAAAATATTTTTAAATTTGGAAGGGGATTTGGAGGGATTTTGACATGTTTTGCATTTGATTAAAATGTCTTGGATTGGGCTTGGGCGTGTGGGCCTAAAAGGGTTGCATGGGTTTTGGATGGGTGTGTATGAGTATGTGGGCTTTTATGGGTTGCGGGGGTTTTGGGCCAAGGTTAATAATTAAAACAGAGATTAACTAAGCGAACATGAGGCTAAACAAAATGAGTTAAATTTGATAAGGTATTAATTTTTGAATTTTCCCTTCCGACGTCCGTTTTTCGCGACTTCCACAACTTATCGGGTAGTGCCTCCATACGAGGCTCATCATTGGGTTTTATGTAAAAATACAGTGTCTACACTTCTCGCATTCCTCTTACCATTTTCATATCCTATTTCTTTGCTCTACGCCTTGCTACTGAGACTCACGATGGTACGTTCTTCTAACTACTTCTTAGATCCCCGCTCTCTGTCATTGCTATAAATTCCAACTTGGGCACTCTATTCTGTTGTCCATACTGGTACTCTTATCATTTCCTAAATATCTCTAATCTCTCGGGTCTATTCCTGTATATTTTTACGGATTTCTACTGACTTGGGCTTATTTGTGACTTCTACGACATTTAGTCTACCTTATGAACTCCTACTAGTCTTGTAGATCTCGTGCTAACTCGTCTTAAATCTTCAGGTTGTACTGGGTTCTTTCCTTTACTTCCTCCAAACTTCCTCTTATGTTTGATCTATCCTTCCATGTTTTTCTTTCTCTGTTCTTAAAGTAAACCCTTATCGGGCTCCAATACTGTTATTATATCTATGCTGGTAGAGACGAGGGTAAACATCTTATGTCTCAATGAGTTTCAGTATCTTTGTTCTGGTATTTGTGTCCTAATAGGGTCTATTTCTCATGTAGGGTAGGTATGAAGTAGACTTTGTCAGGATGACTTTCTGAACTAGTATGACTAAGTGGTTGAAAACTAGATAACTTAGGGTCGTGTCTATATCGAATTGCTTGGACAAGATAATTAATCATTTCTATTTATGACCTTTATTTGCCTACTTGTGGGCCTGAGTCTGGGTTTGGGAAACTGGGATTCTGTAAATCCTTTTTGACATATCTCGTCTGTGGAAACTCCCAAAACTAGTCTTGATCTCTTGCTTCTTTTATCTTTCTGTCTATTCCTAGTTACTTGGGGAATTTGCTATCTATATATAGCACATGAGGCTTTCAAATCTATTTAAAGAGATTTCTGAAAAGGGAAGGAATTCTTATGTCTACTGGGAACTTTAATACTTACTCGGGCCCTTTCTATTTTCTTTATTACTATAGATTCTATTATTTCCATTTCTTCTTACTCTGGTTACATAAGCCTCCTTATTTATATGTTTATGCTTCTTACTTCTTATTAACTCTAATTGCGTGAACCTCTACTATTTTTCTTTTAATCACCTATCTATCAATTTATACTTTTTCTTTCTAGCTTTCTTATTTTCTTCCTACTTTCCTGAGTAGATGTCCTTTGAACTTTACTATTTCTCATTGTCTCCTTACTTTTCCTATCGCCAGCTGGTTAACTAACTATGCATACTTCCTTACTTCTTATCACTTTTTCTTCCTATTCTCTGGATAACTTTTCTTAGAATCTTATTGTCTAGTTTCATATCTCATTGTACCTCTGGTAATAGGTCAGAATAACTTCAGGAAAATTCTTAACGTGAATCTACAACGTCATTGTTCTCGTAAGGAATATTATTCGAATAGTCTGAGAAGGCTTACTAACCTGTCTATAGAACTTTGAGGACGTACTCGAAGATCGGATACTGGAGAGGTAGTGCCCCGCATACAACTATCCCGGACATATTATGTATACAAGACCCCAACACTCTACTCACTGCAGTCACTGACTCCATAGACCATGCTCTGATACCATCTTTATAATATCCCTGATCTAGGAGATGTTATCGGCAGGGGATAGACCGTACTAACCCCATAAGCCTTTGACTTTCTAACCATAAATAGATACTAGTATTTTTTTTGCTCCAATTGATTGTATTATGTGTGGGACCGTAACCCAAAGTAAAAAACTTACCATATAAACTTAACACCTGAAATTGTAAACTCAAATACTCTTTTATAGTGACTATCTCAAAATCAATGAATAATACAAAATTTTTACTTGACTCTGACTCGACTCTCCCTCTTCCTGACTTGGACTGATGGGCTCCATATCCTAGTGACTACATCAGTATCCGTCCTCCCGAGCTCGTCCTCCGAGAATACCTACAAAACAAGGAATTTGGGATGGGGTTAGATCATCGTACAATCTAAGTGAGAGGACAGAAAAATGAAATACTAATATCAAAACATTTAGTTCTAAAATCAAAGTGCTTGAAGAAATCTGGGGGCGTTACGTATCGCCATCCCCCAGTCCTCTACATGTGCACATGTTCTCTGTCTGTCAATTTCAAACTGTATCTAGTTACATACTGGGGTGGATTTTTCCTCCATGCCCCGAAAATATAAAACTCATGTTCAACAACATTGTTTTCTAAATCTTTTCTTAACATGCTGGACAAACTATAACTGATAAAGAAATTGGCTAACGCCCTAAACGAAAAATTAAGTCTGTTATCAAAACTGTTAAATAAAATCAGTTTAAGAAAAGAGATCCACTCACTGTTTTTGGAATCTGGCTGGTACTGGATCCCTATCGAAGAAAATTGTGATTCTTGTGGATAATCTATGATCGGGAACTTGATTAGCATATACATAGTAAAATAAACCTCGATACTTAACTAAACTTAATGATACATCAATATGTTTTATATACAAGGCTTATTATGATCATATTTTGATGTAGGATATGTATACGAACCAATACGAGACCCTAAGGGTGGTCTCTAATACGCTAGAGTGGAACTGGGGTGGTTTAAAAACTGATTCTGGAAATTATGTACCACACGTCGTGATGCAGACCCCTGCGCGTCACGACGCGAGACAGAATTCCCGGATTCTGTTCTTCATCTTCAAATTCAACTCACCCAAATGCAATTCCATTACTATCTTCCATACTAAAAACCATAATTCAAAACATCTTCATATATCATCATCGCAATCACAATTCAAGTTAACATTCTGCACACTCTACTAATCACATCATCCACACTCTTGGCTTAAACCCTAGAATTATCAAATTTGGATACCTATGTTACCGCCAATTCCATGCTTATTTCCTCATTAATTGCAAACCCTAGCATGCCACTAACACCAACATGTTTCCATATCATTAAAGTTTCAAAATCTCAAATTTGGGTTAAGTAAATCTTACCTTCTTTCTTATTGTTGGTTCTTCTTTATCTCTCAAATTCCATGGATGTCAAGTCTTCTATGCTTCTTTCTCATTCTCCCTTTCTTCTTTTCCTTTTTCTTCTTTTTCTTCTCTTCTTTTTCTTCTTCTTCTTCTTCTTCTTCATCTTCATCTTCTTCTTCCTCTTCTTCTTTCTCTTTTGCACGTCTTCCACTCTTATTTTTGTTCCCAATTTTGTGAATTTATGAATAGTGCACCCCTTTTATAATTGGCCTTAAAAAATAGAAGAGTGTAAAAGTTTGTGGATTTTACTAGAATGCCCTCGGTTACTATTCATCTGAATTTTGACATACATTTTGACCTATTTCTGCTCTGATTTTGGAAAACTATTCAACGTAAAAGTTGTAAATCTAGATCTCAGATTTCCGGTGGTATAAAATTCATAGAAATTGGAGTTTGAATGAGAAAGTTATGGCCAAATACTATGGGCTGTCCAGAGTTGTACGTTATACAGTCTCATATCGAAATTTCAGAAAATTAACCGAACATCCCCAAAGTCGTTTCATGGGTGTATTTGTGCCATACATAATTTATATTATATTATCTTATTCCCGTAATACCACAGTACCACAACGTAACAGTAATAAGACTACGGGTCGGTACATAGATATGCAAATCCATGACAATGGGGCATTATGTATTGCTATCCCCAATGCATGCCACTATCCTATCCATGAATCTAGGGTCTAAGGGGGTTACATATCACCATACCCTAGCCCTGAAACTGGTGGTCTTGGGGGTTAAGTATCGTCGTCCCTCAAGCCATTAAAACTAGGATCTAAGGGTGTTACGTGTCGTCGTCCCCCAAGTCCTGCTCTACATATGCATATGTCATGTCCGTCAATTACAGTAACCGTAAATTCCATATCTGAGTCAAGTTACAACTGAGGTGGGTTTTTTCCCATGCCTCGAAAAATCAATAAAATCATTCTTTTACAGTCAAAACTTTCCAAAATATTTTCATTCATACTGTAACTGAAATAAACTTGACTAATGTCATTTGCGCTTAAAAGTAAGTCTCATTTCAACAACAAATAAGTAAATATCATTTTGAAAAGAAATGTCCACTCACAGATTTGGAATCTGGCTAGCATAACACCCCTTCGTCGAAGAAGATTGTGCTTTCTGCTATAAATCTATGATTGATAGACTTAGTTACAATATAATCGTGGATTATGTTTCGGAACTAGGCTAAATTTCCCAATTCAAGTAGTTGTTATTACTGCATAGTGTATAATGCTTGTGACATGTTCTAATGTATAAATATGAGATGATATGAAACATTTAAGGTGTTCTCTAACATCTTAAGTTGGGATTGAAATGAAATGAAATTGTTTATATCATGTGTCGCGATGTCAAGTCTTGCGCGTCGCGACGCCCATATAAGTAGAACAAGGCAGAGAGAATTTCCAGTTTCGCGTCGCGACATCAATGGTTGATTGTAATTCCAACTTACATTTTGACTTACGCTCGAGCGTCGTGATGCCTTCGCTTCCATACCAAAAACAGAGAGCATTCACATGCTCGGCATCGTGACGCCAACCTAGACGCATCGCGACGCTACCCTATTTTCAGGGCCAAAAATCAATTCTCCATGGCACTTCCCATGGTAATTCCAACACTCTCATCTACACTTCAACATGTTAGAACATCATTCATCACAAACTATATTTCCTCCAACGCATTCACATACAATTGGCCAAGAGTTTATTTTGCCACCTTTGAACTTTCCATCATGACCAAACCAAATTCATATATTAACATCAATTCAACATTTGAACTAATATCATTCAACATCAATTGAAACAAACATAACCCTTTTTTTAACTAGGTGATAATTCGGCCAGCCCCTCTAGGTTTGGGAAAATTGGGCATTTGACAAACAAACTTAATATATGTCTTTATCAACATGAAAATGCATGATTACACAAGCTATCCACTTATCTCAAACTCAAATGCTCAAAGTTGGAAACTATGGTTCATAGGAATTTCAAAAATAAGATCAAAAATACATGTGCAAACCGAAATTCAAAGAAGAAAGGATTATAAGAACTCACATGCTTGGAATGAAACTTGAGATTATCATTTACATCTTCAAAATGGCATTGGAAAATAGATGAAAATTGAGAGAGTCCTTAAGCCATTTATTTTTTTTAGAGATTAAGAGAGATGAATGAATAGTTCCCATATTTATAGGAAAATTGATGATTTTTGTGTAATGAAATGAGTGGCTTGGATGATGCCACATCACCCATTTTAGGTTATTCTCGAAAATTAATGTAGCTGTCACATTAATCTCGATTGTTGACTTATTTTGGATTTGAATTTAGAAAAATTTCTAATGTCAAAGTTGTAGGTATCAGTCTTAAATTTCCGACGATATAAAATTCATAAAAATCGGAGATCGTATGAAAATGTTATGACCTAAATACCATCGACTGTCCGGATTTAATCTTGGAATGAATTCTGTATCGGAACTACGAGGAATTCGCCAAATATCTAAAAAGTCATTTCATGAGTGTATACATATTCGAACATAATTTATATCATATATCACGCATCCCAAAATATAATAGTAGTCGAGATCACCGGGTGTTACAAATTAATTGTACAGATTTGGTGCCACGTTTGTTTGTTTTTTTTTTAAAATTTTAATAGGAGATTATAATATGTCTTCTTATTATAATAGGTAATAATAAATTGATCATAAAGATTAGGTGTCACGTATTTTTTTAAAAAAAAAAAATTAATGAGATTATAATATGTCTTCTTATTTTAATAGGTTTCTTATTTTTATAATTTATAATTTTAATTTTATAATTTAATAATAATAAATTAAAATATTAATCAATTAATAATATTAATAGGTTTCTTACTTTTATATAATATTATGTTTTTATATTGTAATAGGTCTTTTATTTTAATATGAGATTATGCTTTTATATTATAATAGGTTTCTAAATTTAATTTTTAATATTAAAAGTTAATTTTAGAGATATTTTAATTTCATAATTTATTGTATTCTTATTGTAATATATTTCTATTTAATATATTTATTAATTTAATTTTTTATAATTTATAGTGTGTCGCCACGTTGTATGATGAGAGGCTGAAAATATTTATCTTTATTTGAGATATATTTTATTTTGCAATTTAATAATTAATAGGAAATTCTGTTTTTATATTATAATAGGTTTCTTATTTTAATTTTATAATTCAAAAATAAATTTTAACTTTAGATATAATTTAATTTTCCAATTTAATAATAAAAATTTAATTGTAGAGATTATGTGTTACGTATTAAAATATTAGGTTTATTATTTTAATCGGAGAAATATGTTTTTATATCATAATAGGTTTCTTATTTATTTTTCTAATAATAAAAATTAATTTTAGAAATATTTTAATTTTGAATTTTAACGTATTCTTATTATAATAGGTTTCTTATTCAATAGATTTATTAATTTAATTTTATAATTTAATTGAGTGCCGCCACATGGCGCGATTGTGATGTTTAAAAATATTTAACTTTAATTTTAGAGATATTTTAATTTTATAATTTAATAATAAAAATTAATTATAGAGATTAGATATCACATACTTAACTAATATGTTTCTTACTTGAAAAGGAGATTACATTTTTATATTTTAATAATACGTTTCTTAATAATAGTAAATTACAATATAAATTAATTAATTAAATTAATAGGTTTTTTTATTTTAATAGGAGATTATGTTTTTATATTGTAATATATTTCTTATTTTAATTATATTATTTAATAATAAAAAATAATTGTATAAATATTTTAATTTTATAATTTAATAATAAATGTGTTCTCATTTTTTATTATAATATTTTTTTTTATTATTTTACTTACGTGTGTGTGAGTAAAAACAAATGGCACATATCATAAGTAGCCATTATATGTTTTTTTATATATAAAGTAGCCAATTCAATTATTTTTAGCATAAAACCCCTCATAACTTAAAAAAAATAAAAACACACACCGTTTTTGTAATCCATTTTCACGCATGTGAACAACTCCATCTCAAACACTTTTCTTTGGGAAATTAGCCAAACTAAGCAAAAAATAAAACATATTTCTCAATTAGCTGATAATTTTTTTTTTTAATCTATTCTAACCAACAATAATATAAAGAGACCAAAATACCCTCAAAATAACTTAACATCTTCACATTTCTCTCTTCATTTTTCACTTTTCACTTTTCACTTTTCTGTCTGTGAAGCCAACGGCTAAATTTAAAAAAGACACGTTTTGACTTTTCTTTTTCAGATTCAAACAAAATAAGTAATTTTTGTTAATGTATTTATTTTGAACATGAAATGTATGCTTTTTTTTTTTTTTGTTTTGGTTCGATTACATGCTTCCATCTTGTTGTTTTTCTGTTATTTTATCATGTGCTCACTCTGTGTCTGATAAAATGTCCTAGTATACGTAAAGACATTGATAGTCCAACAACATATGTCGCACAACCATGACACATCTATCACACAACACAAACAACTGTCAAACAATTGATAGTCCAAGGACAATACGACTGTAGTATGGCAGTCTTTGTCATACTAACCTGTTAGGGTTGGTTCTCTGAGCGCCAATTTTCTTATGTATTTACCTGTAAATACTTATGTAATATTTTATTATAAATAAAATAAACAGTTTCTATTATATATAACATATCTTTTTATATGGTAAAGACGTAATTGACCTTAAAATGATTAGTTATGATACTGTTGCAAAAGCATCGCAACTGACATTGAGTTGTATCATGACGTTGTCATTCTTAGACAGTTCCTTGTCAAGGTTTACACTACTTGGTCAGTAAAGTAAACCTATTGAGACTGGTACATGTAGAATACTGGAATCTTGGATTCCAATGGTTTCTCAATGAACCATGAGTCTTGGAGACTCGCATAGACGTGTAGGTGTTTATAACGGATAAACACTAAATGACTCACCGAAGATTCTTAATGGATGGTACACCAACGTTAATAAGAATCTTCTCGGGTTGAGTAGCATAGTGATTCTTTGACTTGAGATACCACTGTGGATATATGAGTTATCCTCCACACTTTGATGGCAGTCATGTCACTGATTTATTTAGATCAGATGTCCGCCTGTTCGTTGGGTGTGGACTGATGCTCAGGATATCCGGTGTGTGTCAAGAAATGATTCGTCAGTTCTTTGTACAAAGCATATGTACTCAATATGGAATTAGCAATCTGCTAAATCAATTGGCCCGTGGTACACTGTAGAAGTGAGTTTTAAGTGTTATTAACAGATTGCTAATTGAAACATCGACCTAATTATATATAGAGAGATTTGACGTTTATATCTATATCTTTGGAATAATCCAGATACCTGTGACAGAGGGATTATACGTATGCAATGACCTCGACCTGTATGGTTCAATGAGTTTATCTGTGTTCGTCATAATTTACGGGTGGGTAGATTATGGAAACGAAATTGGATTTCGTGCGGATATGTCTGAACCTAGAGAGTCTCACTAATGAAATATACTTGTAGAGCACTAGGGTAACTTTTATGAATAATATTGATTATTTATAAATTGTTTAATGGTTAAACGAAAGATACATGCAAATGGACCTAATAGTCATTTCCTAATTAATGTGTATTTGTATTTAATGAATGATTTTATAAATACACGTTAATTAAATGTCAAATTGTGATATTTGACATATATCATTAATATATATATTTGGATTATT
Organism: Zanthoxylum bungeanum; assembly: GCA_019454045.1. Taxonomy (NCBI): domain Eukaryota; kingdom Viridiplantae; phylum Streptophyta; class Magnoliopsida; order Sapindales; family Rutaceae; genus Zanthoxylum; species Zanthoxylum bungeanum. The sequence continues at coordinate 74,761 of SKCR01022799.1, forward strand.
TAAAGTAAATATAATACATATATTTTAAATATTTATATTTAAATAATTATTTAATTGTTAAATAATTATATTAATTAAAAATATAAATATCGTATGTTATGATTAAGTTAAGAAATGGCTTTATTTGATTGGTTTGACTTGTTGTAATACATTAAATGTTGTAGTGATCATTTACAACAAGTAAACTAATACTTAATAAATTGAAACAAAAAAATATCTAGATATTTATTATTTCCCAAATTCGGCCTAGGCATAAAGGGGAGTATTTTTATTTTTTCATTTTCTTTCATTAGGTTAACCCACCAAAACACATTACAAAGAAAGTTTGAGAGAAAAGTTGAAGAAAAAAGGAAAACATTAAGCAAAAGTTGGAATTTTATAAGTTTTTTCTAACTTTCTTCAACTAGAAAATTATTTCTATGATTCTTGGCTTCAAAATGTGTTGCTTGGAATTTTCTCTACTCTTTAAGCATGTGATAAAATGGTTGGAAATTTGAAAGAAAGATGCTAGCATGTATGTTAATTAAAGTGAGCTTATAAAGGGTTGTTAAGCTCTCTTTTGGTTATTTGATAATCATGTTACCATTTTAGAGTTGTTAGACCACTCATTGATAACCTAAAATTGTTCTTGTGTTGTTTGAAATTTGTGAGACTTGTTTGGTGTTGTAGAGACTTGATTGAAATGTTGGATTTGTTTAATTTCGTGTAATTTGTTCAATTTGAAGAATTTATAAAATTAGGGTTTATACCCTTTCCAAATTTGGGAATTTTCATATATGTGTTGTGTAATGATATATATATGATGTATATTAAATTTGATGATGATTGGATTTCATCTTGACTTGTTTTGAACAAGATTGAACCAAAATGCACAAGTTGGGAAGTTTGTGTCATTCTCGGTAATTTTGACATTTTATGGGATTTGAGTTGTAATTTATATTTTGATATATTGGACATGTATAAATCATTTTAGGATTAATTTGGAATCACTTAAAATTGTATTTGACAATTTGAGGACTAAAATGATCAAAATGTAAAGTATGAGGGGTCTCTCGGTAATTTAAGAAAAATGTGATTCTTAGGTAAATAATTTCAGTTTTTAAGTATTGAGTAATTAGAATAAATAAGTTTATTTTAATTGCCCAAGAAAAATTATTCAAATCGGAAAATTTTGATTTTCTGTGTTCCGCTGCTTTTATCCGGATTTTCCCCCTAAAACCCCAACATAATCGTCGTACTGTGTTAGAATGACAGTTGTGCGATAACAAATGTTGCATTATTTTTCGCATTGTGTGAATGGAATGACGTAGTGTGACAAACAAAACGACATATATTATCACAATGTGTCATACTAACAGACGGTGCGACAAAGACTGTGACCATAAGTGCAATAGTATATTGTCGCACTGGTCTGGATGTGCGACAACTTGTGTTGCACGGATTGACAATTTCTTCAATTCTTTCAAAGACTGACATGATGTATATTGCTGATTTTTTAGTTATGTCGACACACCCATGGGCTTTGTCTTTACCAGTAGAGGATCATTTCTGATGTTAATTAACAAACATTATGGAAATAAGAAGAGTTTTGATATCCTAAGGAGCAATTTGACCGAGACGCAATTATATATGTTCAAGGAATCAATTTTTAGATATTTTCTTGACATAGATTTGGAGTTTAATGGAATGATAATTCACAATGTGCAAATCAACAGAGTTATCCAATCCGAAGATGATAAAGAAAACCAAATTTGATTTTAGATTGGAGATGAGTTCACTCGGTTTTTTATCCATTCGTGGGCTTAAGTAGTTGGCCTTTAGAGTGGGGTAGATTTTGGAAGTATCTGCAAGAGTTACAACATGCGTGATCAATATTTCCCTCGTTGGTCCCAAGCCAAGTTGCGAGATGTGGATTTGATGATAGAGCATTTAGACTTCTCGTAAATATCAGATGAAGATGCACTGATGATATCTTTATATTATTTTACTGATATGGTATTGATGGCTTGGCTGGAGGTTAGGCCAGGTGATTATGGCATGATGAAGTTGATAGACGATAAGGATCTGTTTTTGGGTTCTCAATGGGGAGGATAGTTTTGAAATGTTATATATGTTGAATGCAAGCGAGTATTAGAGGGCAAAGAGGAAAAGTTCAAAAGAGAGCATGCAAAGTATGAACGAATTTGTTTATGATTTTCAAGCATGGGCATTCGAAGTAGTTAGAGGGCTGTCGGATCAATAAGCCAAAAAAGAATAGAAATTCCCCACATTCCTCGAATATTGAAGTGGAAACTTAGGGGAAACCCCTCGGATACTCAGTTAGTCATTTTGTTCCAACAGGCATACGATGTTGTGAGTATTATTCATAAAATTAACTTTATATTAATAATTTTACTAGTTATATATTGTAAATAATATAATATGTTTTAATTACAGTTGATGATTAAATAAATCTTGACGTAGAGATCTATTGAGAAAAATATACACTCTTGGCAATTCGTCAGACGTATTTTATGGAATATGCCAAGGTGGATCAGAGAGGTAAGTACTTTTATATTCTTTACTTAAATTCTATAATTACACTTAGTCTACTTATAATTGTAATTGTTTACATTATAAACAACAGATGGAAGGTCATATATAGTATTTTGATCAAGTGATGGTTGAGGATCAAACATTAGCCATGGACACCCAAGACGAAGAGATATTTAAGAAGTGATATGAGTGG